>CM077164.1:43362775-43452444 GCA_039583875.1 Platanthera guangdongensis | reverse complement strand
TTAGGAACTTTACGAGCCCACTTAACTAGGTATCTTTGCTAGAAAAAACGATCTATCACAAAGTGAATCCCGATATCTATTGAACCCATCTACATTTGTGCTCAACTATTGATAATGTATGCTTCACATTCATTTAAATCTAAAAATACAAAAAAAAACTGATAAACACCATAATAGAATAACATTCATCACAAAACTACAACCCTAAAACCAAAATAATGATCTTCTTTCCATTGAATGAAGGAAAAAACAAGAAAAATGGGAAGTTATACTTTTATAAGGGCAACAAAGTGATCTAGGAGGTCAACAAAAACAAATCTTCAGATGGTTTGAGAAAACCCCACAAATCTGGAGCAAAAAATAGATCTAGGTCAGAAACTCTATCCAAAAAAGAGAACATTGAATCCAAAAAAATGATATATGAGGGAGAATGGCGATCTTGCAGTTGGGTTTTTCTATACGACACAACACTTATGCGAATCAGAAATGGAACAAGAAAAGCCCAAAGAATTCAGATCTGGTGATATACATTGGTCAAGAAAAAGTGCAGTAAATAAAATAAATTACCTTCGCGAGATTGAGTATATACTCAACCTAGATGCTTCAGAAGATCTGTCGGTCACTTAGCGGCTAGAGTCCTTAGTGCAGAATTGTGTCCGCACCTCTACAGTAGATGCACACGAACGGGAGAACCTGTAGAGTCTTGTCGAACAAGATCTAGGTCAGGAGAGGGCACTATGAGTCTTCACAGACAGCTAAGTCCATTATAAAATAGGAGACATCGACACTAGCCGGAATCAGGCTTAGTGACGGCGATGGGATCGGCGAAGGCGGAAATAATTTCCGCCGGCCTTTTAGGTCTTGGGTTTTTCACACAGTGCGGCTAGTGTGCTTAGATAGAATGATTAGTTAGTTGTAAAACCCTAAAACTTTCTTTTTATACCCAAAGGAATAAACAGAACAACCCTTCGCTATTCGCAGACCAAAGACTTGGAATACAATGTTTCGACCATACAACCCTTACTGGACGAATCGTCGAGTATCCACAACATATTTGACGAATCGTCGAGTATACAAAACATACTCGACGAATCATCGAGTATCCATAAGATACATGATGAACTCAGCGCCAACCTTGCCGAATCAATCTTTGACTCGACGAAGGCATTGAGTGAACTCAACGCTATCAACGCTCTCAACATCAAACCCATCGAATCAATATTTGACTCGATGGAGGCATTGAGTGAACTTAATGCACTCAAAGCCTAAGTCCCAGATTCGTCGAATCAACCTTTGACACGACGAAGGCATTGAGTGAACTCAACGCACTCAATGCCTGTGAACTAGACTCGTCGATTCAACACCTTGACTCAACGAATTGTTGAGTGAACTCAATGCACTCAACGCTTAAGTGCCAAACTCGTTGAATCAACACTTTGACTCGACGAATCATTAAGTAAACTTAACACACTCAATGCCATCATTTGACGAGTCAATACTTGACTCGACGAAAGTGTTTAGTGATCTCAATGCACTCGATGCTTTCAAATCCTGGCTGAGCTAAGTCATTTCCACTCATCATATGAGTATAACCAAACTAATCCAATCTCCCAATTTCTCCAAACATTCTTATGTGTGACCCTGATAGGATCATACTGCGTTGGCAGTGAGATTGCATGCTTGATCAATTCTAGATCATAATGGTAACACCAACAATCTCCCACTTGATCTTGAAAGTATCAAATAAAAGCTTCACAAACAATGAGCGGCATCTTGCAATGCATAATTGCTTCCCGAGAAATAAGAGTTTAGAACTCAAAAGCCATCATGACCAATGTATCAGTGTTGTCATGTCCCTTTCATCCCTTATATCCGGATAGAACTAGAGGTATAGACCGTGTCACCTTCATTATTGCTAAATCCTAGTTTCTTGATCTAAAATGGACTTCTAGAAACTGGTGAGCCCAATATCATATATTGACTCAACCAAGCATGACCATGCATTTCTCAGTCTCATTCCATCAAGAGGCCCTTGGATGAAACTCCTGTCATATAGGAGGACAAATCACATCTCTACTCACACACAAACACCAAAATGATTCCTAACGTACCCAATAACCACCTTTATCATCCAATTTTCTCAAGACTGGACTTTTGATAATATCAAAACATGATCTTCCTCACTCGATGAATGTTGTAACTTTAGGTCAAAGGACCACAAACGCCATGCCATTTGAGCCATACTTATGACACATTCATATAACAATCCACAAAATATTCTCATGGTGGGTCTGTCCAATACAACTTGTTCACTAACAAGTACCCATATGATGACTTGATATCACAATATCATGACATATAAGAACCGGTCATCAGTCAACGCATATGCTAGTCTTAATGTGTCATCATCGCTTGTTGGAACACCCTATTACTAATTTGGTTCAGGATCACTATGTCTCTTAGGAACCTGTTTTGACCTCATTATATAGATCTAAAGGTCAATTAGAATTGAGTCTAAGGGTTAGTACTTAGGTTTGGAAGCTGCCCTCAAGACCAGGTTTTTTAGTTTAGAGACTAAGTCATTTCGTCGAGCTCAGTACGACGAATCGTCGAACTCCATTCGACGATCGTTGAGCTCACTTCGACGGATCGTCGAACTCCATTCGACGATCTCTGAGCTCAACTTCATCAAGTCGTCGAACTCCATTCGACGATCTTCGAGCACAGATCGACGATCTTGTCTCCAGTTTGATTCTCTATCTCTGAGCTCAGTTCGACGATAGTTGAGCTCAGATCGACGATCTCTGTTTCTGTCTAAGTTCAAATCTCTGAGCTCAGTTCGACGATAGTGGAGCTCAGTTCGACGTTTTGCTGAAGAGTTCAACGATTTTCAAGATTCAAATTTGGACTACTGTGGAAATACTGTCAGCATTTAATTCAGAGATCTTACAGCCGTTTTCATTTATTCTGGAGCAAGTTTCAAGGAATTATCAAGGAATGTTTTTATTGGACTTTCCTCCAGAAGACAAATGCAATTAAGGAAGTCATTGATGACAGGCCAACGACTATCTTGAACAATGGACAATTTCTATTCAGACAGAAGAAATAAAAGATAATTCTTCAACTTCTGTAATATCAATCCTGTAGAGAACTCTGAGAAAAGAAAAGAAGAGGAATTTTCTCTGCAACAACTCTCACAACAACAATCACACAAGAGAAAGAAAAAGTGTTCCAAACATTCTCAGTCTCAAGAATTCATACAGAACACCAACACCAAAAGGAGATCAACAAACTGATATCTTCAGATCTCTTTTTCAAGTGTTCAAGGTCATCATCATTCAAGACTCCAGACACCTCACATTTCAGTTGCTGCTGAAATCATCATTTGCTGGAGATCAATTTTCTGAAGGCCTATCACCCTACTGCAAAGCTTCATTTCATGAACAACTCAAGATCTCAGGGGGAGCTTTGACAACATCACTGAATCCACATAGTCTTCTCACTGTGATTGAGAAAAGAAGACTTTCATCACTCTCTCATCCCCACCTCTGTAAAGGGTTTTTCAAACTCCCTTCAAAATTTTGTGTGTGTTTTTGAGAACCTTATCAAAAGCTCATTGGTGGCAAGACACCTGATCAAAAAATCTGGTTTGGTTTTGAGCACCTTATCAAAAGCTCATTGGTGCCCAGGACACCTGATCAACTCATCCTGCAGTGGATTCCTACCTAGGGTGGTAGAAGAGTGGATGTACAGATTGGTTGGGGAACCACTATAGCTCCTTGTGTCTTCTGGTTGCTTGTGTTTCTTTTGTTTCTGGTTGTGGCGTGTGATTAGTTTCTTTTGTAGATTGTGATTATTCTGTGGTTAGATTCACTATTTGCTTCCCTGTTCACATTAGAATACAATAACTGTTGTAAAAGTTTTTAGCAAGCACCATACTCTATTCACCCCCCCTCTAGAGTATATTAGATCTAACTCACACTTTCAATTGGTATCAGAGGGAGGTTGGTTAATAATACCACATCTCAGTGGTTGCACAGGCTAACACCTGAACCCAAAGATCCCTAGTTAGATCTGCTTGTTTTGATTTTGTTATTAGAATTATTTCCTCACAAAACATGGCCCAAAACAAAGATTATGCTAGCACCAG
The DNA here is from genome assembly GCA_039583875.1 of Platanthera guangdongensis. NCBI lineage: Eukaryota > Viridiplantae > Streptophyta > Magnoliopsida > Asparagales > Orchidaceae > Platanthera > Platanthera guangdongensis. The sequence continues at coordinate 43,448,294 of CM077164.1, read as the reverse complement.
ACCTCCAGTGTGCAATCTATCCAAGTTTACACTTTGGAAGGCAAGAATTAGACTCTATATGAATTCTATTGATGAGGACATCTTCAATTCTGTATTGACAGTTTGTCCAAGACCTCCAGAGAACACAAGTACAAATTCTGTTCCACCTCCTTCAGGAACAGATGCAGAGATCAAGAAGTGAAAGGTAGCAGATGCAAAGGCTATGCACATCTTAGCCCAGACTATGTCTGATGACATATTCCAAAAGGTAGCTGAATGCAACTCAGCAAAGGACATCTGGGACAAGCTATCTGAAATCATCTCAGGATCTGTTGATGAAAGAAAAGACAGAAGATCTCACCTCATAACCCAATATGAGAACTTCAAGAAAGGAGAAGCTGAGTCAGTAAGAGATATGTACAATAGACTCAGTCTCATAGTCAATGAGCTGAAAACCTTGGACAAGGAGATCTCATTGACTGAACTAAATGACAAAATCCTAATGTGCTTCCCAAGCACTTGGGACTCAAGGATCTGGCAATCAAGGATGCCAGAAGTCTGAATGAGATTACAATAGAAGCTCTCTTGGGCAAGCTCAAGTCTTATGAGCTGCTCATAGAAACAGAGAAGAAGAGCAGAAGGCTGCCTCACCAGCCACAAGAAAGGAAAAGACAATAGCTTTCAAAGCCACTGAAGATCAGCCTGAAGACAAAGTCACAGGCAATGATGAGCTGCTTAGTCTACTGGCTAAAAGATTTTACAAGATGGCCAGGAAGGACTTCAGGAAGAGATCATACAAAGAGCATGACAAGCCAAGGTATGATAGATTAAATAATAAAGATATTATTTGCTTTGGTTGCAGGAAACCAGGCCACATTGTGCCTGACTGTCCAGAAAATAAAAACAAGGACAGAAAGGACAGGAAATAAAGGAGAACAGAAAAATACTTCAAGAAGAATGTCAATGGCATACCCTCCTCCAGCAAGAACAAGCACACAAGGAAAGGATTTGTTGCTGAATCTTGGAGTGAAACAGAAGAAGAATCAGAAGCTTCATCCAGCTCCAGTGATGATGAAGATGATGCTGAAGAGAAGGAGTTTTGCATGATGGCAATCAATGCCTCTCAACACAATTCTGATGCAGAAGAGTCAGAGTCAGACTCAGAAACTCAATTTGAAGAAGACCAGGTAATTAGTTCTTTTGATTTCAATTCTGAGGACTTTAAGCCTGAGTTTAAAGCACTATGTTTAGATTTATTAAAATCTGAGAAGGAGATTATCTCTCTCAGAAATCAATTATCTGAACACAGTTCCTTAAAATCAGAAAACCTCAAACTCTCTGAGGAGTTGGAGTTCTGTAGGGAGCAGATAGCTTCACTAAAAAGTGAGCTATTTGAGGCCAAAAAGCTTGAAGAATCCCTTAATGGGAGAAGCATCAAGCTAATGGACATCACAAGCACAGTGAACTCTAGATTCAATAGTACACTAGGCTTGGGTGCTTCATCCAGCCAACCTATAGTTCTAACAACCCCAATTAAGTTTATTTCTGATAAAGGGAAGGGAGTTGTAGAGGTATCTAGGAAAAATTCTGATCTACCTAAGAAAACCAAGATCCAGCAGAAATCGTCGAACGAAGCTCGACGATCGCCGAACGGAGATCAACGATCTCAGGCAAAATCGTCGAACGCAGGTCGACGATCTCTAAACCCTGAACTCTGCTACAGTCGATCGTCGAATGGAGCTCGAAGATCTGATCCAAGATCGTCGAACTCAACTCAACGATCGTCGAACAGAGATCAGAGCTTTGGAAATTCTTTCAAGGGTAAATCAAATTCAAATCCTAGGGGTCCTTCATTCCAAAGATTTAACCCTTATACTGAATGGATAATACCTCCAAGGAGATATCATCCTGAAGGTTATAAAAGTCAACCAGGGATGTCATTTATTTCTGAATTTAAAGGTTATCAACCTAGGCCCAAGGTAAACTGGGTCAAAAATAAGTGAATTGTTTTATGTGCAGGTGAAGACCTATCCAACATCAAACCAGCAATGGTATTTGGATAATGGGTGCTCAAAGCACATGACAGGAAATAGGGACAACCTCACATCCTTTAAAGCCAAGCTTGGACGCAAAGTCATATTTGGTGATTCAAACTTTGGACAAACTAAAGGATATGGTGCAGTCCAAATTGGCATAGTCACATTCAAGAAGGTAGCCTATGTGGAAGGACTGAAGCACAATTTGATCAGTATCAGTCAACTATGTGATGAAGGCTACCAGGTGACTTTCAGCAAAGCCTTATGCAAGATCAAGTCATAGAACAACACAACTGTGTTGACAGGTAAAAGGAAAGGTAACATCTACTTAGTAGACTTTCTTTCAACAGATGTAGATATTTGCCTGTTTAACTCTATAAGTAGACCTAATGTTTTATGGCATAAGAGACTAGGGCATATAAACCTTAGAACCATTGCTAGGATATCCAAGGACAATCTTATTAGAGGACTACCTTCTGGCCCCTACAAGAAGGAAGGACTCTGCAGGGCTTGTCAATTAGGCAAGCAAACTAAAAATAGTTTCAAGTCACTTAATAAGAGTGATTCACCTAGGATTTTGTATCTGTTACACATGGATCTCTTTGGACCCATTACAGTACAAAGCTTAGGAGGGAAATCTTACACCTTAGTAGTTGTAGATGACTTCTCTAGATTCACATGAGTGTTCTTTCTAAGGAATAAGTCTGATAACTTTAAGTGTTTGACAGAGTTTCTCAAATGCATACAGACTGAGTTCAATACTCACATTGCCCTGATCAGAAGTGATCATGGGATAGAGTTTGATTCTCTTCTTATGCAAGAGTTCTGTCAGAGTGAAGGGATCAGGCATACTTTCTCAGCTCCTAGAACTCCTCAACAAAATAGGGTAGCTGAAAGGAAAAATAGAACTCTTATTGAATCTGACACTACATTGTTGTCAGATGCTCACCTTCCTCTATCTTTTTGGGTAGAGGCAGTGAACACCTCCACGTATGTGCTGAACAGAAGTTTAATACATAAACTAAAGGGCAAGACTCCCTATGAATTACTCAAAAGGAAGAAACCTAAAGTAGATTATTTTAGATTTTTTGGTTGTATCTGTTACATACACAATAATGACAAGAACTATTTAGCAAAATTTCAAGCTAAAGCTGATGAAGGAGTGTTTCTGAGATACTCCATGATCAGTAAGGCTTATAAGGTATATAATAAATCAACTCTTAAAATTGAAGAATCTGTTCACATATCTTTTGATGAATCTAACATGTCTTTCAAGGAGAAGAACACTTCTACCATACAACCTTTGCAGGTACACTCTCTAGCTGAAGACTTGGACAGAATACAAATTACTCAAAAGGATGAAAGCAGTGAAGATGAAGAAGACATTCAACATCTTGAAGATAAACTTCTTGAAGAGCCAGTTATTGTACCACAAGAGAAAACAACAACACAGGTTGGTGAACAATCAACACCCCCTGTTGATTTAGTAACATCAAGAGACCATCCAATCTCCCAAGTGATTGGAGACATCTCTGCTGGTGTGCAAACCAGAAATCAGGTTAACCAAAACCTGATGCACACTTGCTTCCTTTCTCCAATTGAACCTCAATCCATTCAAGATGCTGAGCAAGATCCACACTGGATCATTGCAATGCAAGAAGAGCTGCATCAATTTGAAAGGAACAAAGTTTGGGAACTAGTACCAAAGCCTAAGGATCACTTCATTGTTGGAACAAAGTGGGTGTTCAGAAACAAATTGGATGATCAAGGAGTCATTGTAAGGAACAAGGCAAAGCTAGTTGCTCAAGGGTACTCTCAAGAAGAAGGGATAGATTATGACCAGACTTTTGCACCAGTTGCAAGGTTGGAGGCCATAAGGATCTTCTTAGCATATGCAGCACACAAAGGCTTCAAAGTATACCAGATGGATGTAAAGAGTGCTTTTCTAAATGGAGACATCAAAGAAGAAGTCTATGTCAGACAACCTCCAGGTTTTATCTCTTCATCTCATCCTGATTATGTTTTTAAATTGAATAAAGCATTATATGGTCTCAAGCAAGCTCCTAGAGCATGGTATGAGACCCTAGCATGCTTTCTCCTGAAAAATGAGTTTATAAGGGGTAGAGTAGACCAAACTCTTTTTATTAGAACCCATAAGTCCCATACCCTACTAGTACAAATCAGTGTAGATGATATTATCTTTGGTTCTACTTATTCAAATTTGTGCAGAAGGTTTTCCAATCTAATGCACTCTAAATTTGAAATGAGTAGCATGGGTGAGCTATCCTTCTTCTTAGGATTTCAAATCAAACAACATGCTGAATGCATATTTGTTTCTCAAACCAAGTATGCAAAGGAATTGGTTAAGAAATTTGGTATGTCTGAAGCATCTTGTATGAAAACACCTATGCCTACTAATGCTGTATTGAATGCTGATGAACATGGGAAACCTGTTGATCAGACAACATATAGAGCAATAATTGGCTCCTTATTGTACCTTACGGCTAGTAGACCTGACATAATGTTTGCTACATGCATATGTGCTAGATTCCAAGTGAGCCCTAGAGTGTCACACCTAACCTTAGTAAAAAGGATTCTCAGGTATGTAAAAAGTTGTCCAAATCTAGGTCTATGGTATCCAAAAGATTCAGCATTTGACTTAACTGGATTTTCTGATGCTGATTATGCTAGATGCAGAATTGTCAGGAAAAGCACCAGTGGAACTTGTCAGTTTCTTGGTGACAGACTTGTCTCTTGGTTTTGCAAGAAATAAACATCTGTGTCAACTTCAACTGCTGAAGCTGAATATATGGCTGCAGGTAGTTGTTGTTCACAAATATTGTGGATTCAAAACCAACTCCTAGACTATGGCTACAACTTAGAGAAGTCAAAAATCTTTTGTGATAATACGAGTGCTATTTCTATAGCACAAAATCCAGTCCTCCATAGTAGGACAAAACACATAGAAATTAGGCATCACTTTTTAAGGGATAATGTTGAGAAGAACAAAATAGAACTTCAATATATCCCAACTGATTTGCAAAGGGGAGATATTCTCACCAAACCCTTGGATGAAAAGAAACACACCTTCTTCCTGAATCAGTTAGGAATGTTAGATGGAGGAAGTCTAAAATAAGTTCAAGGTTTTCAAAAATCTAAAAATGACCAAGACTAGGCAAACATCTTAATTTTTCTAGTGTATAAGAGTGTTTCTGGTCTCTGAACTGCGCTCGATGATTTTCCCCCAGATTGTCGAACAGAGATCGACGCTTTCCGAAATCGTCGACCAGAGTTCAGCGCTTCTCAGATAGTGTTCAACTATCTCTCCAGGTCGGCGATCGTCGAACGAAGCTCGACGATTTTGTTTTCTGAACTATCGTCGAATGGAGCTCGACGCTCTCCAATATCGTTAAACGGAGATCGACGATATTGAAGACCTTTCAGATTCCTTTAGAAGCCCCGATCATCGAACTGAGTTCAACGATCTTTCCTTTTCTGCGTCGAACCCTAATATAAAACTCTTTTTTCGGCCGTAGTTCTCTCTTTGCGCCTTCGTTCTCTCTGCAAATCTTCTTTTCCCTCCAAACATCTCTACACTTGGTCGTTTGTTTGTTGAGTTTTGCAGGAAGCAATGGCCGTCTCCGTCGCCGTTCTGGCCGCCATGAAATTTGATGTAGGATTCGATATTGATATGGATTCGTTCAACAACAGTGATCAGATTTTCAGAGATATTCTAGAACTTTTCAAGGAGCAAAAGCTAGTCACTATAATATCTACCAGAATAAAATTGGCTGCTGATGAAATCAAGGAGTGGGTCTATACTGCCCACAACCAGGACCAGAATACGGTTATTGGTACAGTGTCAGGAACTCAGGTACCTCTTACACCTGCTGCCCTGACAGAAATTTTTGGAATAAATTCTGGAGAAGACTCTGTTGAACTTTCTGGAGAAGAAATTTCTACTATGCTTGATAGAATAGGTCACTCAGATGCAAACCCTAGCAAGCTTCTGAAGAAAAATCTATCTGTGGAATACTGATTTTTAGCTGATGTTGTTGGAAAAGTACTTTTGGCCAAACATTCAGCCCATGATACCATCTCCAGGTATCAACTATGTTTGATGGGTGCTATTGTAGATACGAAACAATTAAACTGGGGAGAGATTTTCTTTGATCTGATTAAGAAGATGATAAATAAGAATTTTGTTAACTTTGGAAGGATACTAGGGCTGTTTCTTCAAAACAGATGCCCTGCTCTGCTAGTATCAAATGGGATGCACATCAATGCCTCCAAGAGGCTCTCCTGTGCCCTGTTTGGCAAGTGGGACAGACAAATTGTGAAGCCCAGCAGGCCCTCTGCATCTACTACTTCAGGCACAAGGACTGTTGCAGTCACTTCCCCTCAAGTCTCTGCCCCTGCAGAAGACTTGCCTGCTGCTTCTCCTCCTCCTCCACCTCTTATTTCATCTCCATCAGTCACCTCCACCATTCAAATTTCATCCACCATCATAATTTCAACCCCATCTCCAATTCAGTTTCACCAACTCCACCTCAAATAGAAGAACTATTCCATCCTCTACATCAATACCCTAAACCAGATCTTGACACATCATCTCACATTCCATCCTTCAATCTGATAGATGATTCCTTTATGGATGATTCACCTTCATCCCCTCCTGATCTACCCTCTTCATCCACATCTTACCAACAGTTACTCCAAGACATCATTGCTCAACCCTCCTTCACACCTTCTATTTCCATTCCACTATCTTCCATTTCAACGCTCCCCATATCTCAACCTTCATTTCCACCATCCACTAGTTCTCCACCCACATCTCCAGCTGTTCTACCTACAGTCTCTACCTCTGCTCAAGTCCCTATTGAGCATGTAGATCTTCCAGCCTTAGTAGACAGACTTTATGAGCTGATAGCTCCTAGGCTATCACTTCTGTTGGAGACCTCCTTGGATCCACTCCTAAAGTCAGTTGCAGACCTGTCTGCCAGGCTATCTTCTCTCATTCCTCAGGCAATCCCTTCCTCTGGGTGCCTTGATCCAGTCCTGACTGAATCTAGGTAGGGGGAGATGCCTCATGAAGTGGAAAGATTGCTTGCTGCTGCCATTTCCTCAGTTCAAGCTGTTGTTACTTCAACTCAAGGTCCAGCCTCAACACCACAAGTTGCTGTTTTCTCAATGGATCTCAGATCTTTATTATCAGATTTTGATTCAATATATTTCATCTGTCTTCCAGAGCATACTGCAGTCCAGCCATCTGAAGACCTCTCCAAGGCCATTGTGCCCATTTCAAGCTGTGACACCAGTATTATACATTCCTTTGTAAATTCAGTTTATGCTGCTACCCCTACTGCTGTTATTGATGGTTCTGCTACTTTTGTTGTGTCTGATAGTTTTGATACTGCTGATGATTTAGTCTCTAAGGATATACATATGACAGAGGCATATGATTTTGAGCTTGCTATCACTGCTGATGTTGCCCCTGCTGATGTTCTTGTATCTGAAACTGTTATCTCTAAATCTGCTGCTGCCCCAGTTACTGCTGTTACTACTGCTGCTGTATCTTCTGAGAGTGTTTCTCCTGAAAGTTTTGTATCTGCTGATGTAATCTCCTCTGCTAGTGCTGCTTCTATTTCTCCTTCTACTGCTGCTGCTACAACTGATGTCACTACTGTTACCTCTGCTCAAACCCAACAACAGATAGACTATCTTAAGAGGATTGATGCACTTTATGATGATCAAAGCTCAGAAAGTGACCAGTTCAGGACTGATTTAGATGACTCCTCAGCCACTATTGTAAGGAAAAGAAAGGCAAGAAGCAAAGCAATGAAAAGGGTTCCTCCAGCTAAAGTCAAAGATACTAATGATATTCCATACTACATATTGCATAACTGCCCCATTACAGAACACTGGATGCAATATTCCAAGAATCAACTAAAGGCTATGAAAAAGAAGAGAAAGTATGAGAAAGGTTCCTCTCAGTTCCATCATCCTCCTCCTCCTTCACCTGGTGCAGGTGTAAGTGGTAGCTCTGCATCTCATCCCTCTGCCAGAAGTCAAACCCCTATCAGCCTCAAGGAAGATCTCAATATAGGGGAAGCCAATCTAGAGGCTATCAATCAAGGAGAGGAAACTACAGAGGAAACCAAAGAGAACTTCAAGTCTATTCAAAAGGTTATTCCAGACAACATCCATACTCAAGGGAAGGATAAGGTCCATCTAACACAACTTCAGGTCCTTTTCCTTATAAGTTGAAAGATTTAGTTCCTTCCAGAGCTCCTCAAGACATTCCTTCAAATAAATATGAGCCTCCAGTGCCATATGAAGATCCAAAAAACAATCCAACTTCTTGGACAGCCAGGATGAAAGAATTGGCTGCTTTGGATCAGATTAAGAAAGCCAGAGAACAAGACAAAGATACTTCAAACATCACTACTCTGTCAGACTAAAGGAAAAAGGAATTGCAAAGATACTCCTCCAGCAAGTTTTTTGATTCTGAAGGCTACATGAAGCTGCACCCTGAAGCTGTAGTACCAAAGCCTAAACAACAAACATCTCTAGGTGCAGCTGATGACATAAGATCAAAGAAGGAAGCTCTTAATCCAAATAGAGAAATTATACTTATAAAGAGCAAAGAAAAGGAGTAATTCTGTAAAGTGACAATATTTACGGTTTTATGATCTGTCTGAGATATTATCTGTGATTCTGCAATGTCTTATTATTTTGTTGCTTTGTATGTTGTTAATTTTTTCAATATCTGTAATAGTAATCCTAACCCAAATAGGGGGAGATTGTTGGAACACCCTATTACTAATTTGGGTCAGGATCACTATGTCTCTTAGGAACCTATTCTGACCTCATTGTATAGATCTAAAGGTCAATTAGAATTGAGTCTAAGGGTTAGTACTTAGGTTTGAAAGCTGCCCTCAAGACCAGGTTTTTCAGTTTGGAGACTAAGTCATTTCGTCGAGCTCAGTACGACGAATCGTCGAACTCCATTCGACGATCGTTGAGCTCACTTTGACAGATCGTCGAACTCCTTTCGACGATCTCTGAGCTCAAATTCATCAATTCGTCGAACTCCATTCGACGATCTTCGAGCTCAGATCGACGATCTTGTCTCTAGTTTGATTCTCTATCTTTGAGCTTAGTTCGACGATAGTTGAGCTCACATCGACGATCTCTGTTTCTGTCTAAGTTCAAATCTCTGAGCTCAGTTCGACGATAGTGGAGCTCAGTTCGACGTTTTGCTGAAGAGTTCAACGATTTTCAAGATTCAAATTTGGACAGCTGTGGAATTACTGTCAGCATTTAATTCAGAGATCTTACAGCCGTTTTCATTTATTCTGGAGCAAGTTTCAAGTAATTATCAAGGAATATTTTTATTGGGCTTTCCTCCAGAAGACAAATGCAATTAAGGAAGTCATTGATGACAGACCAACGACTACCTTGGACAATGGACAATTTCTATTCAGACAGAAGAAATAAAAGATAATTCTTCAACTTCTGTAATATCAATCCAGTAGAGAACTCTGAGAAAAAAAAGAAGAGGAATTTTCTCTGCAACAACTCTCACAACAACAATCACACAAGAGAAAGAAAAAGAGTTCCAAACATTCTCAGTCTCAAGAATTCATACAGAACACCAACACCAAAAGGATATCAACAAACTGATATCTTTAGATCTCTTTTTCAAGTGTTCAAGGCGATCATCATTCAAGACTCCAGACACCTCACATTTCAGTTGCTGCTGAAATCATCATTTGCTTGAGATCAATTTTCTGAAGGCCTATCACCCTACTGCAAAGCTTCATTTCCTGAACAACTCAAGATCTCAGGGGGAGCTTTGACAACATCACTGAATCCACATAGTCTTCTCACTGTGATTGAGAAAAGAAGACTTTCATCACTCTCTCATCCCCACCTCTGTAAAGTGTTTTTCAAACTCCCTTCAAAAGTTTGTGTGTGGTTTTTGAGCACCTTATCAAAAGCTCATTGGTGGCAAGACACCTGATCAAAAAATCTGGTTTGGTTTTTGAGCACCTTATCAAGAGCTCATTGGTGCCCAGGACACCTGATCAACTCATCCTGCAGTGGATTCCTACCTAGGGTGGTAGAAGAGTGGATGTACCCAGATTGGTTGGGGAACCACTATAGCTCCTTGTGTCTTCTGGTTGCTTGTGTTTCTTTTGTTTCTGGCTGTGGCTTGTGATTAGTTTCTTTTGTAGATTGTGATTATTCTGTGGTTAGATTTACTATTTGCTTCCCTGTTCACATTAGAATACAACAACTGTTGTAAAATTTTTTAGCAAGCACCATACTCTATTCACCCTCCTCTAAAGTATATCAGATCTAACTCACACTTTCATTGCTCTTAGCTTCTAAGATGACACTCGACCAGGGACCATTAAGAATGAAGCTTCTAATAACATAGGTTCCCACATTCAAGTCACCACTTGACTGTTATGGAAGCAAACATTCTAAGGGCATTTATTCTATTAAATTACTCTATCACAACAGAAATAAATTTACAAATAAAAGAACTTGCCAAAATAAATAAATGAAATGTATATAATACTCTATTCATCAAATGAATTATTACAGCTAACAAACATACAATCCATAAGACTCTCACTATAGCTGATCATTAAGGTATTGTATAACTATAGATCTAACATGACCATCATGCTCCCTCTGCACTAGAGGCTTTGTAAGTGGATCCACAATATTTTCTTTAGTTGACACTCTGCAAATGCTCATATCTCCTCGATCGACAATCTCTCGAATAAGATAGAACTGCCGAATTATATGCTGGAGCGCTGATGAGATCAAGGTTCCAAAACAAGTGAAATTGCACTATTATTGTCAAAGTAGAGAACTACGAGACGAACAATGCTAGGAACTACATCTAACTCGCCGATGAATTTCCTAATCCATACAACCTCCTTCACTGTATTTGTTGCAACAATATACTCGACCTCAGTTGTAGAATCAGCAACTGTCTCCTACTTGAAACTATTCCAGCTAACAACACCTCCATTTAGGCAAAATATGAACCCTGATTGAGACTTTGAGTCATCCCTATCAGTTTGGAAGCTAGTGTTGGGTACATTGGACACTGTGTACCTGATTTGGAGAATCCTCACTTAACTCAATGATATACATCATTGTGTATTTGATGGGATATTGAGTTTCAATGTTCAAGATAAGGAAATGAAGTAAAATATTCTGAGTACAAGTGTCGACACTTGTGAAGGAAATGTGTCGACACTAGGAGCCCAATTGTGTCGACACACAGGACTTGTGTCGACACACAGAAATTCACAATACAGCAATTATGTCGACACACAGGACTTGTGTCGACACACTCAAGAATTTTGTTGACACCAACTATGTCAATACTGGAAGCAGATTGTGTCGACACACATGACTTGTGTCGACACACTCAAGAATTCTGTCAATACCAACTATATCAAGACTGGAAGCAAATTGTGTCGACATACATGACTTGTATCGACACATTCTTCAGAAGCTGTGCCGAGAAAATAAAGAAGAGCTGTGTCGACATTCTATGAGCTATGTCAACATCATCAAGAATTGTGTCGACACATGTTCCATTTGTGTAGACACATATGAAGTTTTGTCTCGACACTCTCTATTGAGGTAAAAGTGGCAATGGTTCCAATGTCAAGAGTGAAGACTTGACAGCTGTCATAACTGAGAAAGTTGTCACATCTGTCAGAATGCAGTTATAAACCGGATCAACCGGTAACCTTGGATGGGATCTATATAAAGTCCTGTTCTATCAAAGAAAGTGTGAGAAGAACAAAGTAGTTGTTTCATCTTGAAATTAACAAGTCTCTGATAAAGAGATGTCAGATCCTGAACAAATCTGCAAGGAGAATTCAGAGTTACATCTGAATGAAGGGGATAGCTGGATTGTGGATCGACTCCAACTTTTCAAGAAAGATCAACCTTACTTTGTTCAGATTCAAGAAGCTTTGATGAAGCTAAGACAGGTTGAATCCTAAGTAGTCAGTTCATTCTAGAACTGATTAAGAAGTCTTCATCCATTCATCTTTCTCTTGGGTGAAGAAATAATCATTCTGTCAATCAAATTTTGTAAGATCTTTTATAGATCTGAGGTAGGATTCTCTGAAAGAATCTGAGCTGTAGGATTTTTTGTAATACGAGTTGTAGGCCTGGTTATAAGGGCTGAGGTAGGGCTTGCTAAACTTTGTGTAGGAGTGTGGACTCACTCTGAGGTAGGATTCTCTGAAAGAATCTGAGTTGTAGGACTTGATGAAGTCTGAGCTGTAGGAACCATACTGGGTTCTGAGTTGTAAGATCTGAAAATCTGAGAAGAAGGAGGAAGTTAGGCCGAATCTAGTATACTGCTAGATAGGCATAGGGGGGAAAGTGGATGTACCCATCTCTTGGGGAACCACTATAAATCTGTGTGTTTGCTGTGTTGGCCGTGTTTGTTTTAATCTGTGCTGTGATAGTTGTAGTATAGGTTGTCTAACTGTGAAATAATTTATCTACCTAAATAAAATAAGAATTGAACCTATTCACCCTGCTCTAGGTGTTTAGGGTATCTTGAAACCAATTCTTTCAAGTGGTATTAGAGAGAGGTTGCTCGTGTAACAACCCAAATTTCAAAATGGGACAATTTTGGGTGACACAGCCTGGGATACGAGCGTATACCTTCCGACACAGGCGTGTCGGAGGGCGTGTCATCCTTTGTGTCGACACCAGAGCCTTTGTTTCGACACCAGAGCCTTTGTGTCGACACTGGAGCTTTGTGTCGACACTTGAATCCTTTGTGTCCACACCGGAGCCTTTGTATCGACACCCGAGTCCTTTGTGTCAACACCAGAGCCTTTGTGTAGACACCGAAGCCTTTGTGTCGACACTGGAGCCTTTGTGTCGACACTCGACTCCTTTGTGTCGACACCGGAGCCTTATGTCGACACTCGAGTCCTTTATGTCAACACTCGAGTCTTTGTGTCGACACTCGCGTCTCGACAATCGTCGAGTGGAGTCACGCCCTGCGTCATGAGCGTGTCTGGGCTGACACGGGCGTGTCTGGGCCGATACAGGCGTGTACCCTAGCCGTAACCTATTTTGAGATAAGGCGGTTATGCACCGTTGAGAGGACACGGCCTGTGACACGGGCGTATCACAGGGCGTGTCGGACCCGAAAAGTGATTTTACAGTTTTTTCGTTGCCGTCCATTTCCTTCACCTGGGATCTAAGGGCTGAGGTGCCTTCCTGCTTCCTTAAGGCCGTGGATGAGAATGAAAGAACTCAATTGCATTTTGCCATCATCTTTCTAAAATTCTAGAGAGAGAAAGGGAAAGAAAGAAGGAGGAGGAGGAAGGGGGCTGATCACCGGTGGAGCTTGAGAGTTTCAAGCTGAGATCCGAGGCCATCTTTGTGGAGGAAAAGCTGTTGTGTTTCTTTCTAGCTAGCTAGGAGCTCATTGCACCGAAGCGGTCTTCAAGGGTAATGACCTTGTCTACATTTGTGCTAAACTATTGATAATGTATGCTTCACATTCATTTAAATCTAAAAATACAAAAAACTGATAAACACCATAATAGAATAACATTAATCACAAAACTACAACCCTAAAACCAAAATAATGATCTTCTTTCTATTGAATGAAGGAAAAAACAAGAAAAATGGGAAGTTATACTTTTATAAGGGCAACAAAGTGATCTAGGAAGTCAACAAAATAAATCTTCCGATGATTTGGAGAAAACCCCACAAATCTAAAGCAAAAAACTGATCTAGGTCAGAAACTCTATCCAAAAAAGAGAACATTGAATCCGAAAAAATGATATATGAGGTAGAATGACGATCTTGTTGTTGGGTTTTTCTATACGACACATCACTTATGCGAATCAGAAATGGAACAAGAAAAGCCCAAAGAATTCAGATCTGGCAATATACATTGGTCAAGAAAAAGAGCAGTAAATAAAATAAATTACCTTCGCGAGATTGAGTATATACTCAACCTAGATGCTTCAGAAGATCTGTCGATCACTTAGCGGCTAGAGTCCTTAGTGCATAATTATGTCCGCACCTCTACAGTAGATGCACACGAATGGGAGAACCTGTAGAGTCTTGTCGAACAAGATCTAGGTCGGGAGAGGGCACTATGAGTCTTCACGGACAGCTAGGTCCGTTACAGAATAGGAGACAACGACACTAGCCGGGAATCAGGCTTAGTGACGGCGACGGGATCGGCGAAGGCGGAAACAATTTCTATCGGCCTTTTAGGTCTTGGGTTTTTCATACAGTGCAGCTAGTGTGCTTAGATAGAATGATTAGTTAGTTGTAAAACCCTAAAACGTTCTTTTTATACCCAAAGGAATAAACAGAACAACCCTTCGCTATTCGCAGACCAAAGAATTGGAATACAATATTTCGACCAGACAACCCTTACTGGACGAATCGTCGAGTATCTACAACATATTCGACGAATCGTCGAGTATACAAAACATACTCTACAAATCATCGAGTGTCCATAAGATACATGATGAACTCAGCGCCAGCCTTGCCAAATCAACCTTTGACTCGACGAAGGCATTGAGTGAACTCAAAGCTATCAACGCTCTCAGCGTCAAACCCATCGAATCAATATTTGACTCGACGGAGGCGTTGAGTGAACTCAATGCACTCAAAGACAAAGTCCCAGATCCGTCGAATAAACCTTTGACACGATGAAGGCGTTGAGTGAACTCAACACACTCAATGCCTGTGAACTAGACTCGTCGATTCAACACCTTGACTCAACGAATTGTTGAGTGAACTCAATGCACTCAATGCTTAAGTGACAAACTCATCGAATCAACACTTTGACTCGATGAATCATTAAGTAAACGTAACACACTCAATGCCATCATTTTACGAGTCAACACTTGACTCGACGAAAGTGTTGAGTGATCCCAATGCACTCGATGCTTTCAAAGCCTGGCTGAGCTAAGTCATTTCCACTCATCATATGAGTATAACCAAACTAATCCAATCTCCCAATTTCTCCAAACATTCTTATGTGTGACCCTGATAGGATCATACTATGTTGGTAGTGAGACTACATGCTTGATCAATTCTAGATCATAATGGTAACACCAACAATCTCCCACTTGATCTTAAAAGTATCAAATAAAAGCTTCACAAATAGTGAGCGGCATCTAGCAATGCATAATTGCTTCTCGAGAAATAAGAGTTTAGAACTCAAAAGCCATCATGACCAATGTTTCAGTGTTGTCATGTCCCTTTCGTCCTGTACAACCCCGTAGCCGGGCGAGTGGGACCCTCCCCAAATATCAGCCTAGAGGCGTGTTATGGGCGACGAGTTGGTCCGACCCCGTTCAAAGACCTGCGGGTCCTCGTGCGTGCGTGTGGAGGTTTTATGTGCACGTGCTTAGAATATATATATATAATATTATATAATAGATATATTATTATATTATATAATATATATTATATTTTATATAGGGGGGATAGGATGATAGCAGGAGGGGGGGCATCGGGTGGAGCAGGGGGGAAAGAAATAAATAAAAAAGAAGAGGCAGGGAGGCACGGGAGGGGATGCGGGTTTTCTGATTCTCCGGCTAGGGTTTGGCTAAGGGAGGAGCCGCCCCTCAACCCCCGCAGCCGCACGCCTCTCTCCCTCCCTCTCCGGCCGACGCCTCAGCAAGGAATAGCAGAGCCCCCGCGCCTCCCTCTCTCTCCCGTCGGCTTGGAGCGGCAGCCCGACGCCACCTCTCTCTCTCTCTCTCCGGCCACCGCCCAAGCTAGGGCACGACCTCCTTCCCCCCTCTCTCCCGTCGCCGGCAAAGGAGCAGCGCAGCCGGCCCCTCTTTCTCTCTCCCGTCAGCCAACAGGAGCAGCACAACCGGCCCCCCTTTCTCCCTCCTGTCGGCCTACAGTAGTGGCAGCCCGAGCCCCGCCTCCCTCTTTCTCTCCGGCCACCTGAAGCAGCAGCAACCGCCCGCCGCTCCTTCTTTTTCCAGCGGCCTGGAGCAACCCGGCCCCCTCCCTTTCTCTCGGCCTGGAGCAGCACACCTCGACCTCCCTCTCTCCCGGTAGTAAGCTCGGCCTGGAGTAAGGCTCGGCCTGGAGCAAGGCTCGGCCTGGAGTAAGGCTCGGCCTGGAGCAAGGATCGACCACCGACGCGGCCGCATGCAGTAGGATAGACCCGGAGCTCCTCTCCCAGCCCCGCCGCCAAGCATGTGACAAGGGTAACGATGTTTCTACTTGGGCAGGTGAATCCCTCAGTTTACATATTCGCATGGAAGCCCCTCTCCACCAACGGGTGGGGGGAATGGAGCTTTCCGACGGGTTGACATGTACGTCCCCGCAGTTAATTGCATTAGTACCCAGAAGCGTGAGTACGGGTTTAGGCATGCTGTGTGAAGCCCATCCGGACGTGTGAGCCGGATTGGTGATGTTCTGGGGTTTTCGGAGAAGACTCCAAGGAAGTTGTTTATTTAGCCGCTTGCAGGGAATGTGCACCATAGCCCCAAAAAAGGGGGTGTGCGCAATATGTTTAGCCCGCTTATGTTAGCCGCCCGATGCCTAGTTGGCCGCCGCTCGCCGAGACGTTGGCGTATAGGTGTTGCAGTACCAAGCGGGGAATAGCGAGCTTAAGCCCGAGCTCGTGCCGGCCCTCGAAGGCCTTTTTTGTTTATATTGCCGGCCTACGTGCTGAGTATGGAATTTATATTCATGTAATATTTTTTCATATCTGTGATGCTCTGTGAATATGTAGTTTACTCCTGTCTTGGGCGAGCGGCGTGTTCGTGAACCGCTCCCCCCGTGTGGGCCCTGAGGAATAGATGCCGGGAAGCCCCTGATGGCCTGTTGTCATCCTTTCAGAATAGCGGAGTTCCGCTGTGAGCGGCCCAATTGGGGCTGCGTAGAGTAGGGCTGCTGGGCTGTTTTGCGCCTATAGTAAGGTGGGCGGGGAACATTTTACATAGACCCGAGGTGGCACCTCTAGTTAAGGAGTGGATCTTGAGATCCTCCTCAGATGTTCTGGTCGGCCAAGAGAGCCCTCCGAAGGTGCCTTTGCTCAACCCTTGGCTTGGGAGGGGAAGAGTTTGTTAGTCTTCTAGGTATGCGGCGGGTCTTCTACGCTGAGACCTTGGGTCTGTCCCTTGTGTTCCTAGTCTTGTGCCTAGATCGTTCGCTTGAGGGTAGTAGGTGCGCGGTCACCCCTCCCCCAAGGGTCGAACTCCACAGGAGACCGAGATTTCTGTTTCAACACATCCCTTATATCCGGATAGAACTAGAGGTATAGACCGTGTCACCCTCATTATTGCTAAATCCTAGTTTCCTGATCTAAAATGGACTTCTAGAAACTGGTGAGCCCAATATCATATATTGACTCAACCAAGCATGACCATGCATTTCTCAGTCTCATTCCATCAAGGGGCCCTTGGATGCAACTCCTGTCATATAGGAGGACAAATCACATATCTAATCGCACACAAACACCCAAATGATTCGTAACGTACCCAATAACCACCTTTATCATACAATTTTATCAAGACTGGACTTTTGATAGCATCAAAGCATGCTCTTCCTCACTCGATGAATGATGTGACTTCAGGTCAAAGGACCACAAACACCATGCCACTTGAGCCATACTTGTGACACGTTCATATAACAATCCACAAAATATTCTCATAGTGTGTCTGTCCAATACAGCTTGTTCACTAACAAGTACCCATATGAGGACTTGATATCACGATATTATGACATATGAGAACCGGTCATCAGTCAACGCACATGCTAGTCTTAATGTGTCATCATCGCCCTTAGCTTCTAAGATGACACTCGACCAGAGACCATTAAGAATGAAGCTTCTAATAACATAGGTTCCCACATTCAAGTCACCACTTGACTCCTATGGAAGCAAACATTTTAAAGGCATTTATTCCATTAAATTACTCTATCACAACAGAAATAAATTTACAAATAAAAGAACTTGTCAAAATAAATAAATGAAATGTGTACTATACTCTATTCATCAAATGAATTATTACAGCTAACAAACATACAATCCATAAGACTCTCACTATAGCTGATTATTAAGCTATTGTATAACTATAGATCTAACATGGCCATCATGCTCCCTCTTCACTAGAGGCTTTGTAAGTGGATTCACAATATCTTCTTTAGTCGACACTCTGCAAATGCTCATATCTCCTCAATCGACAATCTCTCGAATAAGATAGAACTGTCGAATTATATGTTGGAGCGCTGATGAGATCTAGGTTCCAAAATAAGTGAAATTGCACTATTATTGTCACAGTAGAGGACTACGAGACAAACAATGCTAGGAACTACATATAACTCGTCGATAAATTTCCTAATCCATACAGCCTCCTTCACTGTATTTGTTTCAACAATATACTCTACCTCAGTTGTAGAATATTCTGAGTACAAGTGTCGACACTTGTGAAGGAAATGTGTCGACACCAGGAGCCCAATTGTGTCGACACACAGGACTTGTGTCGACACATAGAAATTCACTCTACAATAATTGTATCGACACATAGGACTTGTGTCGACACACTCAAGAATTCTGTTGACACCAACTATGTCAAGACTGGAAGCAGATTGTGTCGACACACAGGACTTGTTTCGACACACTCAAGAATTCTATCAATACTAACTATATCAGGACTGGAAGCAAATTATGTCGACATACATGACTTATATCGACACATTCTTCAGATGCTGTGCCGAGAAAATAAAGAAGAGCTGTGTCAACATTCTATGAGCTATGTCAACATCATCAAGAATTATGTCGACACATGTTCCATTTGTGTAGACACATATGAAGTTTTGTCTCGACACTCTCTGCTGAGGTAAAAGTGTCAATGGTTCCAATGTCAAGAGTGAATACTTGACAGCTGTCATAACTGAGAAAGCTGTCAAATCTGTTAGAACGCAGTTATAAACCGGATCAGCCTGTAACCTCGGATGGGATCTATATAAAGACCTGTTCTACCAAAGAAAGTGTGAGAAGAACAAAGTAGTTGTTTCATCTTGAAATCAATAAGTCTCTGTTAAAGAGAAGGCAGATCCTGAACAAATCTGCAAGGAAAATTCAGAGTTACATCCGAAAGAAGGGGATGGCTGGATTGTGGATCGACTCCAACTTTTCAAGAAAGATCAACCTTACTTTGTTCAGATTCAAGAAGCTTTGATGAAGCTAAGACAGGTTGAATCCTAAGTAGTCAGTTCATTCCAGAACTGATCAAGAAGTCTTCATCCATTCATCTTTCTCTTGGGTGAAGAAATAATCATTCTGTCAATCAAATTTTGTAAGATCTTTTATAGATCTGAGGTAGGATTCTCTGAAAGAATCTGAGCTGTAGGATTTTTTGTAATATGAGTTGTAGGCCTGGTTATAAGGGCTGAGGTAGGGCTTGCTAACCTTTGTGTAGGAGTGTGGACTCATTCTGATGTAGGATTCTCTGAAATAATCTGAGTTGTAGGACTTGCTGAAGTCTGAGCTGTAGGAACCATTCCTAGTTCTGAGTTATAAGATCCGAAGATCTGAGAAGAAGGAAGGAAGTTAGTCCGAATTTAGTATACTGCTAGATAGGCAAAGGGGGAAAGTAGATGTACCCATCTCTTGGGGAACCACTACAAATCTGTGTGTTTGCTGTGTTGGCCGTGTTTGTTTTAATCTATGCTGTGATCGTTGTAACATAGGTTGTCTAACTGTGAAATAATTTATCTGCCTAAATAAAATAAGAATTGAACCTATTCACCCCCTCTAGGTGTTTAGGGTATCTTGAAACCAATTATTTCAAGTGGTATCAGAGAGAGGTTGCTCATGTAACAACCCAAATTTCAAAATGGGACAATTTTGGGTGACACGGCCTGGGACACGGGCGTGTACCTTCCGACACGGGCACATCGGAGGGCGTGTCCTCCTTTGTGTCAACACCAGATCCTTTGTGTCGACACCGAAGCCTTTGCGTCGATACTGGATCCTTTGTGTCGACACTCGACTCCTTTGTGTCGACACCGGAGCCTTTGTGTCGACAGCCGAGTCCTTTGTGTCGACACCGGAGCCTTTGTGTAGACACCGAAGCCTTTGTGTCGACACTGGAGCCTTTGTGTCGACACTGAACTCCTTTGTGTCGACACCAGAGCCTTGTGTCGACACTCGAGTCCTTTGTGTCGACACTCGAGTCTTTGTGTCGACACTCACATCTCGACAATCGTCGAGTGGAGTCACGCCTTTCGTCATGGGCGTGTCTGGGCCGACACGGGCGTGTCTGGGCCGACACGAGCGTGTACCCTTGCCGTGACTTGTTTTGGGATAAGGCGGTTGTGCACTGCTTAGAGGACGTGGCCTGTGACACGGGCGTGTCACAGGGCGTGTCGGACCCGAAAAGTGATTTTACAATTTTTTCGTGGCCGTCCATTTCCTTTAGCTGGGATCTAAGGGCTGAGGTGCCTTCCTGCTTCCTTAAGGCCGTGGATGAGAATGAAAGAACTCATTTGCATTTTGCCTTCATCTTTCTAAAATTCTAGAGAGAGAAAGGGAAAGAAAGAAGGAGGAGGAGGAAGGAGGCTGATCACCGGTGGAGCTTGAGAGTTTCAAGCTGAGATCCGAGGCCATCTTTGCAGAGGAAAAGCTGTTGTGGTTCTTTCTAGCTAGCTAGGAGCTTATGGCGCCGAAGCGGTCTTCAAGGGTAACGACCTTTCTTCCTAGCCATTTGAAGGCTTCCTTTTTGGTATATGCATATGATTCCCCCACCAGAGGGTGGCTTGTTGTGGGAGTCTTTGGGTTGATTCATGGAATCCCATTTCTTTTGGCATATAGATCCGAAAATGAAGTACGGAATAAGCATGCTGTGTGAAGCCCATCTGGACAGGTTGGTCTGAATTGGTGATGTTGCATACGAACCGTATAAGACTTCATGACAAACATGTAGTTTAAGGAGTCGACGGGTTATACCTATGAAACGTAGTAGCAAGAAGTACTGGAGTGGTAGTACATGAAAATATCTGTGTTATGCTTGTGCTATTAGGTGGTACCTGCGACAGAGAGTAGCAGGAAGTACTGGCTTGGTAAGCCAGGAAAGACCCCTGACATTTGTGATATTTGTGGTGTGGTACCTGTGAAAGGGAGTAACAGGAAGAACTGGTGTGCCCAGGAAAGACTTGCCAATGTTATGATATTGGTGGTGTGGTACCTGTAATAGGAAGTACTGGTGTGCCCAAGAAAGACCCGCTGATGTTGTGATATGAAATGGGTGTAAGAAAACACCCAGGCTTGAATGCCAAACAAGAACGGTGAAACCTACCCGCGCCTTTTATATAGCCGCGAGTACGCTGTGCTCGGTGATGGCAAGGTGATGGGCTAAAACCCGAACAGGCAAGTGTACCTGTCAAATTGTAGTATCAAGGTCGTATTTAAACATGGGGTTATCAAGTACTGCTACTCATGCTTGAACTATTATCCTACCGAAAGAAAGTGAGTTTTGAGAATTTTTTTAAAATTAAACTGAAACAAAATTTAAAACAAAACTATGGATTAAAAGATAGCACTTGATCGATGATTCACCATGAAAAGAGATAGGAGAAATTAAAATATAATTTTATAATTGCGACTTAACTCGACCATGAAAGATCCAAAAATAAGACAAAATCTCGTTAGAGCATTAAGTCTCCTAACTTATAGACACTTTGATCGAAATCTCTTTACAGATCAAAGAGGCCTAAAGTTGCATTATCGAGGCGATCCGCACTATTGGATTTGACTCCAATCTGGAGGACTTACGTCGTCCTATCTCTAGGATTGCGTGCAACTCCTTTCTTCTTTGAGTGATCTTTCAAATCAACGAGTCTCTCGACTACTATGAAATGAGATCAAAGGCCTACTATCGTATACCAGAAATACGGAGTCGGCTCGAAATAAATCAAAGAGGGATCGAGAGAAAGTTAGCAAAAATAAAATTACGAAGTAAAAAGAAATCCTATCTCAAATCATGGATCCTCATGATCAAATGCTAAAAGAAGATTAGCTACGCATGGTTAAGAAAGATAGCACGAAAAGATAAAAGAAATTCATTTTCATTGAGATATAAAAAGGTGTACAAGAATAATGAAAGAGACACGATTATGCTAATAAAAGAAATTACAATAACAAGAAAAAAGAAATCTACTTATCAACAAGGAAAAAAACTTGCACTTGAACTAGCTATCTCACTTGCTCTCTTTCCAATCCAACTTATAAAGCATGAGACCATGGTGCCTTTTATAGATGAGGAGGGAAGATTCTAGATGGGAATAAATTAAAAATGGCAAGGGGGTGGCCGGCCATGTGCAGGGAGAGGGGGAATGCATTTCATTTAATGAGGGGGAAGAAAGAGGTGGAGTTCAATGCATGGTGGCAACGTGCATGCATGGAGAAATTAATGAGAGAGAGAGAGAGAGTAGATGAATGTAGAATAAAAAAAAGAAATAAAAGTGGTGGAAAGAGTGTGGCCGACCATGGGAAGTGGGGGACTCATGCATGTGGAAATTAATGAGGAGGGGAGAGAGAGGGCATGAGGTGGACGACCATGCATGAATGAGGAGAGAAATATGGAAATAAATTGATGAAAAAGAGGAGGGAACCGGTCATGCATTAAATGGGGAGCCATGCAAAGGTGGTTGGATGCATGGGCTCGGTTTTGGGCTTGAAGAGGAGCTCGGGCTGCTTGCATCTTTGAAGTGGGCTGCATTATTGAAGTAGATGGGTGGCCGGGCTGCACCAAGGAGAGGGCCGGGCTGCTTGCTTGAAGTGGGCAGCATGCATGTTGGACTTGAGCTCGGGTAGGGGCTGCACCAACACATCAAGGGCTGCATCATGAAGTGTGGAGGAGGCCGGCCATGCACTAGTGGGCTGCTCTAATAAAGAGGGCTGCATGAACCTACAAATAACAACACAAAATAAACATTAGAAACAAAATATTATTCATGAACATAATAATTATAACAAATAAAACTAAACATAACATAATATAATATATATTAATAAGACTAAACATAGCAACAAACATATTAAACATTAAAACTAAGCTAAACATAACACAACATAAAATATAAAACACATAATAAATTTGGAAATTATCATAACATACGAGAAATAAAACAAAACAGACATGTGATAAACAAAATTATAACTAAACTTAGGAATTTAGGTTTATAAACTATACCAAAAATGATGACTAAAAGTAGTTATCAAATTCCCCCATGCTCGAGTATTTGCTTGCCCTCAAGCAAATAAAACTTAAAGAACTAGGGAAAGAAAACAAAGAAGATTTAGGTTGCATAATTAAGAAAAACAAAACATGAAAAATTAAACTATCCTAATTCCTATGCTAACAACTAGTGGGGTGAGAAGTGCACAATAGAAAACTTGAAAGTGAAGACCTAAAAATATCATTAGAACATAAAGAAGAATTACAAATTTCAAAATTCCTAAAACAAGACATCCAAAATTAATGAAAATAAGAAAAGCAAAAGTAGAAGTTCTAAATAAACGGCGCATTAACGAACTACTAGGTTGCTAGAATATCAATTAACCCTAAATCACCTCAAGATAACCTCCAAAGAAATCCATCAATGATGGTGGCCATAGGCTTGTCCGTTCACACTCTCTCCACTACGCGAATTTACATTCTAAAGATTAATAGGACTTCTATAGGCGTTAAAACTTGGCTTAGGTAAATGATTTGGAAATGAAAACAAGGATAAACATGAGGGCTTAAACACTAAACCAAGGTTGAGCTCAAAAATAAAAACATGAAGAGAAATGAGAAATGACAAGTACATCATTTTTCAATTCAAACTAACAAACAAAGGCCATGAACTTTTTTTCTTTTCATAAATTGGCCACAAATAAACTTCATTTTTTTTATTTTTGATTGATTTCACATTTTTTTTTGATAATAATATTTTTTTCTTCTTTAATAACTTTTTAAGGAAAGCTCCAAATATAAGCTTTAAACACTCCTTTTCATTTCAAAGATATAACCCTTCACAAAAAATGATATTTAAGCTCAAAGTTTAGTGTGAAATAGGAAAGACATTTTGGCTTTGGTGAAATGATGAAATGAAAGGTGGAGCTAAAAACAAAGAAACATGGAAAAAGGCCCAAAAAATGTTTTGCAATGGTAAATTTGTTGGTGGGAAAAAAATCTCAAACTAGTCAAAGGGTGGCCTAAATCATTTCTAAAGTACATAAAGACGACGCAAATGTTTCGAGAGTCGCTAGGGACAAGTTTTAGACACCAAGAAAGACTACCCCACAAATGAAAAAGAGCTAATATTACCTAGCAACCATTCGTAAGCAACTAACTGAATAAAAAGACATAACTATAAATTGCTAACTTATAACGTAAAAAACAGATGCTTATATTTAAGAAAAAGAAAGTAGTAAAACAAAGCTATGTTAAGCTGATAAATTTAGGAAACTGTTTCAAAGAAATCTAAATAGAACTAAAGAACCGCACGGGCCTATACATCACTAGAAGAAACATAAAAATAAAGATGAAAATAATTTTAAATTTGGTTTTTCAAATAGATTTTAGCAATTGTTTTGGATTTTTCTTTTTTTATAGATTTTTTTTTCTTTTTTTGATTTTTGAAAAGGTTAAAATAAAAGAAATACTAAAGAAGCTTAATAAAACTATGCTAATTTTTTTAGAATTTTTTTTTGAAAGAAAAAGGAAAAAGAGAAACTAACTAAACCCTCCCCAAAGCTTAGATTTTTCATTGTCCTCAATGAAATAAACAAAATGAAAAACGAGAAGGAAACTGAGAAGGAGAGAAAATTGCAGAAAGTAAATGAAAACAAAACAGGACTTCCCCGAGTTTTTGAGATGAAGGCGGATGTCGCTCCCTCATGCTTGCTTTTTAGTGCACTTGATCGCCAGCAGGTTTGACTTGATCCATCTTTATATCAGCAACGTTGGAGCGGCGACCACGAACTTACTTGGTCGGCCTCCGGAAGGAAGAGCAAAATAAAAGCAGAAAAAATAGAGTCCGTGGGCAGGTGTCCAAGATTGTTCTTTATTACAATAATTTAAAGTTCGAATAATGTTAATAAAAGTCTTATAATAAAACGAAATGTCCAACATAAAAGAAAGTTGCATGAAAGAAAACATTACAATAGAAATAAAAGTTATTCCGCAACAGGAGATACATAATCATTTGAAAAATATAACTTTAAGCGATGACCATTTACTTTAAAATCACCCTTATCCGGGTGCGAGAGGAGCACAGTGCCATAAGGAAAAACCTGTTTGACCGTAAAAGTTCCAGACCAACGAGATTTCAGTTTTCCAGGGAAGAGACGTAAACGCGAATTAAAAAGAAGAACCTGATCGCCTGGTTTAAACATTTTAGGGTGGCGCAGGTTCTTATCGTGATAAAGTTTCGTGCGTTCTTTATACAGCTTGTTATTTTCGTAAGCGTACGCTTTCCATTCATCGAGTTCATTCAATTGATTTTTCCTATGCTTGCCGACTGAGCGCGGATCGAAATTAAAAAATTTTATCGCCCAATACGCTCGGTGTTCTACTTCTACCGGAAGATGACACGATTTTCCATAGACCAATAGGAAAGGAGTACAACCGATGATGGTCTTGTATGCTGTCCGATAGGCCCAAAGAGCATCGTCTAATTTTAAGAACCAATCTTTACAAGAAGTAGAAACGGTTTTTTCCAAAATTCTCTTTTGTTCTCAATTGACTACCTCGACCTGACCGTTAGTTTGGCGGTGATAAGCGGTGGATATTTTATGCGTAACTCCATATTTAGTTAAAACCTTAGCTAGTTAGGCGTTACAAAAGTGGCTCCCCCTATCACTAATGATCGCGTGAGGAAAGCCAAAATGAAAAAATAAATTTTTTAAGAAATTTATGACTACGCGAGCGTCATTATTTGGTAAAGCTTGGGCCTCCGCCCACCTAGAGACGCAATC
Source organism: Platanthera guangdongensis (assembly GCA_039583875.1). NCBI lineage: Eukaryota > Viridiplantae > Streptophyta > Magnoliopsida > Asparagales > Orchidaceae > Platanthera > Platanthera guangdongensis. The sequence goes on along the minus strand of CM077164.1, from coordinate 43,422,248 downwards.
TATGACGACTAAAATGTATTTATTTCCAAAACTTGAGGGAAATGGGCCGACAAAGTCTATGCCCCACAGATCAAAAACTTCGCATTCGAGAAAATAATGTTGCTCCATTTCATTTTTATTAGAGATGTTCCCAGTCCGCTGGCACTAATCGCACCCACCCACTAAGATTTGTGCATCTTTAAATATGCTTGGCCAATAGAAGCCAGCACTAAGTACTTTGTGTGCGGTGCGGTTTGCTTGAAAGTGCCCGACAGTCAGACCTTCAAGAACATGTTTTAAAATTTGCTGACCTTCTTCCCAGGAGACACATCTTCTTACCACCTGGTCCGCACAAATGCAAAATAGAAACAGATCCTCCCAAAAATAATACTTCAACTCAGAAAAGAATTTCTTCTTTTGCTAAGAGGAGTATTCTTTTGGGAGGACGCGAGCCACCAGATAATTGGCCAAATCGGCAAACCATGGGATAGAAGAAGAAACATTTAAAATTTTTTCATCCGAAAAAGAATCAATAGGTAAATTTTCATCAAAAATATCAATTTCAGGATTTTCTAGGCGTGAAAGATGATCAGCCGCTAAATTTTCCGCTCCTTTCTTATCTCGGATCTCCAAGTCGAATTCTTGAAGTAATAGGATCCAACGAATAAGACGCGGCTTGGCATCCAGTTTAGAAAGGAGGTACTTCAAAGCGGAATGATCCGTAAAAACGATAACCTTAGAAAGAGTGATATAGGGTCAGAATTTATCAAAAGCAAAAATGATAGCTAAGAGTTTCTTTTCAGTTGTAGTGTAATTTTCTTGCGCTGAATTAAGCGTTTTGCTATCGTAATAGATTGGGTGGAAATTCTTAGCTATACGTTGTCCTAGTACTGCACCGACCGCAAAACCACTTGCGTCGCACATAATTTCAAAAGGTAAATCCCAAACTGGGGCGATCATAATCAGAGCATTTATAAGTTTGGATTTAATTAAATCGAACGCCGCTAAACAAGAATCGTCAAAAATAAAAGGAGTGTCTTTCTCGAGAAGGCGAGTGAGAGGCTTAGTAATTTTGAAAAAGTCCTTAATAAATCTTCGATAAAAACCCGCATGCCATAAAAAATTTCTTATCGCTTTAATATTCGTAGGCGGTGGTAACTTTTCAATTACTTCGATTTTTGCCTTGTCCACTTCAATTCCCTTAGCGGAAATTTTGTGGCGAAGGACTAAGCCTTCACGTACCATAAAGTGGCACTTTTCCCAATTTAAAACTAGATTTGTTACTTCGCAATATTTTAAAACTTTTCCTAGATTCTTTAAACATAACTCAAACGAGTCGCCAAAAACCGAGAAGTCGTCCATAAACACTTCCATAATGTTTTCTACATATTTATCGAAAATGGCCAGCATGCACCGCTGAAAGGTAGCTGGTGCGTTGCATAGCCCGAAAGGCATCCTACGGCAGGCAAATGTTCCGAAAGGGCAAGTGAATGTTGTCTTCTCTTGGTCCTCGGGTGCGATATGAATTTGGAAGTATCCCGGAAGACCGTCGAGAAAACAATAAAAACTATGCCCGGATAAGCGTTCTAAAATTTGATTGATAAATGGAAGGGGGAAGTGATCTTTACGAGTGACATCATTTAATTTACGATAATCGATGCACATCCTCCATCCCATTACCGTCCTAGTTGGAATTAAATCATTATTTTCATTTGTTACTACCGTGATCCCACCCTTCTTAGGTACAACCTGAACCGGACTTACCCACTTACTATCGGAAATAAGATAGGTTATCCCCGCATCTAATAACTTAAGAACCTCGCCCTTCACAACCTCTTTCATATTAGGATTAAGACGATGTTTAGGTTGGACTACATCCTTAGAATTATTTTCAAAAAATATTTTGTGGGTGCAAAAGGAGGGGCTTATGCCGGAATATCAGAAATTTGCCACGCTATAGCTCGGCGATGCTTTTGTAGTAGTTCGATCAATTGATCGTTTTCGGATTGAGAAAGCAAAGCCGAGATTATAACGGGCAATTTAGAATTTTGTTCAAGAAAGACATATTTGAGATGTTCGGGAAGGAGTTTTAGTTCTAAGTTGGGTGGTTCATCGTAAGAGTTCTTTAAAACCTTTTCATTTTCAAAGACAATATTTTCATAATTTTTTTGTCTAAACACCGGTTCATTTGCAAAGTTGGCTTGCGCGGACATAACCGTGTCTTCAAAAACAGTTGCAAAAAAATCAGAAAAAGAGGAAGAAAAATCATTGGAAGAAACATTTGAAAGAGAAAGAGAGACGTCTTCATTTAAAACATCAAGGAAGAAACATGAGTCGTCATTTTCTAAAGAATTTTTCATGGATTGATTTATTGAAAACGTCACCTCATCATCTCCCATGCGAAGCAAAAGTTTTCCATTACTTACATCGATGACCGCACAAGAGGTGGCTAGGAAGGGACGACCAAGGATAAGGGGGACCTCGATGTCTTCTTCAATATCAAGAATGACAAAATCCATCGGGAAGATGAATTTGTCGACCTTCACTAGCACATCCTCAACGATACCTAACGGATACTTAATCGATCGATCAGCCAATTGAATGCTCATACGTGTAGGGCTGAGAGTGCCCAATCCTAGCTTTTTAAAAAATGAAAAAGGCATCAAGTTGATGCTCGCACCTAAATCTGCTAGCGCGTGCTTTACAAAAAGATCACCAAAAACGCAAGGAATCGAAAAACTACCCGGATCATTTATCTTTGTAGGAAGATTGGAATTTTTTATGACCGTCGAGCATTCTTCATTTAACGTAACATGAGATAAATTTTCTAATTTCTTTTTGTTCGTTAACATGTCCTTAAGATATTTGGCGTATTTTGGCATTTGACTAATCGCTTCATGAAATGACAAATTGATATGAATTTGTTTAAACATTTCAAGAAAGCGTTGGTATTGATCATCTAGCTTATATTTCCTAAGCTTAGCGGGGTAGGGAAATGGTGGAAATTCTTTTAAAATATCGAGATCATTATTTTTAAAATCATCGTTTTCTTTTTCCAAAATAGATGTTTCTTGTTCATTTTCAAAAATAGAGTTTTCTTTTCCAAAATTTTTATCAGTTATTTCTTCGTCACTAATTCGTGTAGCAGTAGGAGAGGCAATCACCTTTGGCTCTTCCCTTGTGGCGGGCTCGTGAATTACCTTGCCGCTCCGAAGGGAAATCGCTTTCGCGTGCTCCCTTGGGTTTGACTCGGTATTTGAGGGAAGAGTCACAGGTGGCCTCTCGGAAACCATCTTTGCTAATTGACCGACCGTATTCTCTAAATTTTTCATTGAGCCTGTTAGATTTCTAATGGTCGCTTCATTGGTGCTTATGTATTTTGAAAGCATTTTCTCCAAAGAGGAAAGTTTTTGAAAATGTTGATTTTGTTGTGGTGGTGGTGGTGGAGTGAAATCGTGCGGTGGACGTGCGACATTCGCGGGATTACTCCAAGAAAAATTAGGATGGTTACGCCATCCAGGATTATAAAAGTTAGAAGAAGAATTAAAACCAGGAGGTGCAGAAAAATTAGAAAAAGCAGAGAAATTATTGGCAGAATTATTTTGAGCAGGCCTGGGTATGTTCCCCAGATAATCCCCCTGCTCGGCAGCAGCAGCATTCGCATTTTCATATACTTTAGCGGCGAAGGAAGCAGTCATCTCCGAAATCTTCTTGTTCAGCATTTCCACTTGCAGCGCCAGTTGCGAAATCGAGTCCACTTCATAGATACCTGCAGGTTTAGATGGGCGAGTCCTAGACAAATTCCACTGATAAGTGTTCATCGCCATGTCCTCAATAAGCTCAAGAGCGGCTTCCGGAGTTTTGCGGTCCAAAGAACCAGCGGAAGCGGCATCTATCATTTGCTTAGTTTCTTGATTTAGCCCATTATAAAATGTCTGAACCTGTAACCATACAGGCAGAGCATGATGAGGGCATCTTCTCAAAAGTTCTTTGAACCTCTCCCAAGTGTCATAGAGGGTCTCAGAAGCAATTTGAGAGTACAAAGTTATATCATTTCTTAGCTTAGCAGTTTTGGCGGGGGGGGGGGGGGGAATAACGAGAGAGAAACTTTTCAGTTAAAGTGTTCCAAGTAGTGATTGATCCTCTTGGAAGAGAACTCAACCACTGTTTGGCTTTAGTTCTTAAGGAGAAGGGGAAGAGTCTTAGCCTTATAGCATCGTCTGAGACACCATTTATTTTGAAGGTGTCACAGATTTCAAGAAAATTGGCAATATGCAAGTTCAGATCTTCATCTTGTAATCCGTCGAACTGTACATATTGCTATACCATTTGTATGATGCTAGGCTTAAGCTCGAAGTTATTGTTCGCAATTGTAGGTCGAACAATACTTGTTTCAGTCCCCTCCAGGTTGGGTCGAGCATAATCGGACATGGTCCTTTGCTGAGCCATTCCTGGGTTGGGATCTCCCATGTCAGAATTAAAATTACAATCACCATCGGAATCCTCAACCGCTGTTTGAGAAGTGGAACCTCTGAATCGCAAGTTTCTCCGAAAGGAGCGTTCGATTTTTGGGTCCATGTCTACAAGTAGCGATAGATTCGTGCGGGTCATGCACTAAGAAAATTAGAAGGATAATGGAGGAAAGAAAAAGAGAAGAAGGGAAATAATAATTTTTTGATTTTTTTGCAGAAGTAATAGTGTAAGCGCTTTCTTAATATTGACGAAAAAAGCGTCCCCGGCAATGGTGCCAAAAACTTGATGGGCTAAAACCCAAACAGGCAAGTGTACCTGTCGAATTGTAGTATCAAGGTCGTATTTAAACATGGGGTTGTCAAGTACTGCTACTCACGCTTGAACTATTATCCTACCGAAAGAAAGTGGGTTTTGAGAATTTTATTAAAATTAAACTGAAACGAAATTTAAAACAAAACTATGGATTAAAAGATAGCACTTGATCGATGATTCACCATGAAAAGAGATAGGAGAAATATAAATATAATTTTATAATTGCGACTTAACTCGACCGTGACGGATCCGAAAATAAGACAAAATCTCGCTAAAGCATTAAGTCTCCTAACTTATAGACGCTTTGATCGAAATCTCTTTATAGATCAAAGAGGCCTAAAGTTGTATTATCGAGGCGATCCACACTATTGGATTTGACTCCAATCCGGAGGATTTACGTCGTCCTATCTCTAGGATTGCGTGCAACTCCTTTCTACTTTGAGTGATCTTTCAAATCAACGAGTCTCTCGACTACTATGAAATGAGATCAAAGGCCTACTACTGTATATCGGAAATACGGAGTCGGCTCGAAATAAATCAAAGAGTGATCGAGCGAAAGTAAGCAAAAATAAAATTACGAAGTAAAAAGAATTCCTATCTCAAATCATGGATCCTCATGATCAAATGCTAAAAGAGGATTAGCTACGCATGGTTAAGAAAGAAAGCACAAAAAGATAAAAGAAATTCATTTTCATTGAGATATAAAAAGGTGTACAAGAATAATGAAAGAGACACGATTATGCTAATAAAAGAAATTACAATAACAAGAAAAAAGAAATCTACTTAGCAACAAGGAAAAAAAAACTTGCACTTGAACTAGCTATCTCACTTGCTCTCTTTCCAATCCAACTTCTAAAGCATGAGACCATGGTGCCTTTTATAGATGAGTAGGGAAGATTCTAGATGGGAATAAATTGAAAATGGCAAGGAGGTGGTCGGCCATATGTAGGGAGAGGGGGAATGCATTTCATTTAATGAGGGGGAAGAAAGAGGTGGAGTTCAATGCATGGTGGCAAGGTGCATGCATGGAGAAATTAATGTGAGAGAGAGAGAGGAGATGAATGTAGAATAAAAAAAAGAAATAAAAGAGGAGGAAAGAGTGTGGCCGGCCATGGGAAGTGGGGGACTTATGCATGTGGAAATTAAAGAGGAGGGGAGAGAGAGGGCATGAGGTGGCCGGCCATTCATGAATGGGGAGAGAAATATGGAAATAAATTGATGAAAAAGGGGAGGGAACCGGTCATGCATTAAATGGGGAGCCATGCAAAGGTGGTTGGATGCATGGGCTCGGTTTTGGGCTTGAAGAGGATCTCGGGCTACTTGCATCTTTGAAGTGGGCTGCATTATTGAAGTAGATGGGTGGCCGGGCTGCACCAAGGAGAGGGCCGGGCTGCTTGCTTGAAGGGGGCTGCATGCATGTTGGACTTGAGCTCGGGTTGGGGCTGCACCAACACATCAAGGGTTGCATCATGAAGTGGGGAGGAGGCCGCCATGCACTAGTGGGCTGCTCCAATAAAGAGGGCTGCATCAACCTACAAATAACAACACAAAATAAACATTAGAAACAAAATATTATTCATGAACATAATAATTATAACAAATAAAACTAAACATCACATAATATAATATATATATTAATAAGACTAAACATAGCAACAAACATATTAAACATTAAAACTAAACTAAAAATAACATAACATAAAATATAAAACACATAATAAATTTAGAAATTATCATAACATACGAGAAATAAAACAAAACAGACATAAAATAAACAAAATTATAACTAAACTTAGGAATTTAGGTTTATAAACTATACCAAAAATGATGACTAAAAGTAGTCATCACAAGGCGACTTGAGCAACCGGGGGTGGATGATCCGATCTGCGTTATGTCCGTCCGACGTGAGACCTGAAAGTGCGGTCTGCTGGAGTGCATAGCGAGAGTCGTAGGCCTGCGCGCCATGACACAATGGCGGGCTACGGGCCAATCCCGGTGCATTGCGACTAGAACTCCTGCTGCATGCCATGGAGTAAATGCTCAAGTGATTTGCCGTTGGATTGCGACCCTGATATGGTGGTGGACAACTGGTTCGCCGGTACACCAAGAATGTTCCCTGAGTGCACGGATCGTCGGGCCACGTGGCTGACAGTTGTGATGGCATGTGTGTGCGTGAGAGCACATTGAATGAGATATATACATGCTTGTGAAATGCTATGCCTGCAGGGAAGAATACTGCTGCCCCAGGAAAGGAGTAGGGTCGTTATAATTTGGTCAGCTGAATGCTGACCGTTGCCTTTGTTTGCCACCGTTAGGTGGATTGTCCATGTACAGGTGCTGGAGAGGCAAGCGGGATGCAAAAAGTTGATGTCCATGATGTTTTTGCTGCTGCTGCCGCTGCTATCCCTTGAAGGCTAAAGGAAATGCAAATGTTGTGGTTTCTTTTTATGTGGCCGGCCTGCGCGCCATTGTTTGAGGCCACTGTTGTGAAAGCCCTGTAAGGCCATAAGGCTAACTGTTTTGTATTTGTAAGACATTCCTATAATATATATAAATGTAGAGTTTTTATATGTTGGACATTCAGGTGTGGAGTTCAAGTGTTAGTGTTAGGCTTCCGCTAGAATGCAATGTGTTACGGTGCGCTGCACTACTCTGGTATCACTCTGTAGCTTCACCGTCTTTTTTGTGGTATATGCTGTGGGGCCCTGGCCGGACCTTCTAGTATATGCTATATGAACGGATGGGGTTGTTACATTTTTGGTATCAGCTGTCTCGGTCTTTGCCTCTTGAAGTCGTGGTTGACTTCTTTTGTGGGGTGTCGAGCACGTGTCCGTGCGAACCAAATTAACACGAATGAACTCCTGAATGTCCATTGTAGGAATGCAATTACATGTGTTTGAGGAACCTGCACATTCCTATCTTATTGTGCTTGCTTGTCTACAGTCGCTACTGTGTGTGTCTTGTTCACCTATAGGTGACACGGAGTGGTGCTGGGCAGTCGGAGCCCCAGCATTCTGATGAAAGTACGACACCAGCCGAGGTGCCTCCACCTCCGCCTTCTGTGGAAACTATACGATTAGTTGTTGAGGCTTTGTTTGCCATGATCCAAACCCAGTCGATTGGGCATGCACACCAACATTGAGGCCAGAACAGGTGGCGGCGAGGACAGAACCTGTTACGGCTGTGGACCCTCGGGCAGCTGAACGGCAGTTGAAGCGATTCATGAGTTTCCATCCGCCTACGTTCTTGGGAGTGGCATCTCCTACGCAGGCTGAGGATTGGCTATCACACATCAAGCAGATAATGACGACGATTGGGTCGTAGGAGCATCAGAAGGTCACCTTAGCCACCTTCCTACTTGAAGGAGAAGCTAGATTATGGTGGGACGAGATGGAGCTTCATCACTTGGCGGGTAGACCGTTGACACAAGTGTCCATGGAGGAATTCTCTTGACTCTTCCTGGCGAAGCACCTCCCGGCGACACAGTGTATTGCCATGGAGAACGAATTCCAAAGGCTAATACAAGGAGAAGGCAGTGTTGAAACATACCTGCATGAGTTTACTCGCTTGGGGCGGTATGCGGGTTTTATATTTGCTGATGAGCAGAGGAAGACGAATCAGTTCTATGAAGGACTGCGGGACGAGCTGAGGTTCCTGCTTTCTAGTTCTGCGAACCAAGGCTTCCAGGCGTTAGTCGACACTGCGTGCGTGCTGAAAAAAGATATAAAGAGGGTGTAGGGGAAGAGAGCCTTGGCTGTGACACAACTAGAGTTTAAGGTGACCCGACCGGCGAAGTCATTTTATAAGAAGAAATGGGGCAAGAGGCCCAAGACGGTGGGACAAGCTCCTTCTTCAGTTACATCGGGAGCAATGTCGGGGACCACTACAAAGCTGGAGACTCGTACGTGCTTCAATTGTGGACGGGTGGGGCATATAGCCCATGAGTGTCGGGTGCCGCCCAAGAGTGAAAAGAAGGCGGGAGCGTCCTATGCGGAAAAAGGCAAGGCAGTGGTGGAGTCATCTGCCTCGCGGCGTAGCCCCGAATCTACAATCTTGGTCTGCAGGAGGACGTCAAGCAGAGTGACGTTGTCACAGGTACCAGTTATGTTTTGAGTATTGTATTGCTTGTATGCTTTGTTTATTGCATATGTATGCAACTTGTATGTGATGCGAATACCACAAGCTTTGTGATGATTCAGAACACGCTGGCGCGGGCACTGTTTGATACGGGTGCGTCATATTCTTTTCTGTCTAAAGAGTTCATAGCGCGGCTTGGGATACCTAGTCGTGTGAAGACAGATAACGTCAGAGTGGTGTTGCCGAATGGTTGTATGATGCTTGCGGATCAAGCTTGCAATGTGGCAGTGCAAATAGGAAGTCGGGATTTCTATCTGACGGCATCTGTATTACTGATATCAGAATTTGATGTGATCGTTGGTATGGACTAGCTCGCGAAGCAGCATGCCTTGATTGATTGTAATGCCAAAGAGATCACGTTGGGCCAGAATACCGAATAGGAGACGAAGTTCGCGGGTATGCGAGAAGTTGGTGGGATGTTGATGTCTACACTCCAAGTTCTCAAAGCTGTTCGGAAGGGCGTAGAGTTATACTTCACACTAATTCAGGTTATGGAGCCTAAGGCCAATGTGTGAGATGTTCCGATTGTATCGGAGTTTGCAGATGTGTTTCCCAAGGATCTCCCTGGGCTACCACCCTAGCGTGAGATTGACTTCACGATCCAGTTGGTGCCAGGTGAGAAACCTGTGGCCCGCTCGCCATATCGCGTCACGCCAAAGGAAATGACGGAGTTAAAATTCAAACTACAAGAGTTGCTGGAGCAGGGTTATATACGCCCAAGCATGTCACCTTGGAGCGCCCCTATGCTTTTTGTGAAAAAGAAAGACGGGAGCTTGCGGTTATGTATTGATTACCGCGAATTGAATAAGCTCACAGAGAAGAACAAATATCCGATTCCACGGATTGATGAGTTGTTTGATCAGCTGGTGGGATCAACTGTCTATTCCAAGTTGGACTTGAAGTCTGGTTATTACCAGTTGAGAATCCGGGAAGGTGACATTCCCAAAACCGCATTTGGAACATGTTGCGGGCACTACGAGTTCACAGTGATGCCATTTGGACTCTGCAATATGCCCTCGGTGTTTATGGACTTGATGCACCACATGTTTCGAGAGTACCTGGACCTGTTCGTGATAGTATTCATTGATAATATTTTGGTCTACTCTCGATCTAAAGCTGAGCATGAAAACCACTTGCGGTTGGTGTTGAACACATTGAGGCAGAACAAGCTCTATGCCAAGTTCTCGAAGTGCGAGTTTTGGCTATCATCGGTGGCTTTTCTGGGCCATGTGGTGAGTGGAGCGTGCATAGCAGTGGATCCAGCAAAGATAAAGACCATACAAGAGTGGCCAGTGTTGTCTTCAGTGGCCGAGGTTAGGATCTTCCTTGGACTGGCGGGCTACTATCGAAGATTTGTTGAAAAATTCTCGCGGATCGCTTTGCCGCTAACCACGCCGGCGAGAAAAGATCAGAAGTTTGTTTGGACGCCAGAGTGCGCGCGAGCTTTTGAAGAGCTGAAGGTTCGGTTGACCATGGCACCTGTATTGTCATCGCCATGTGGTACCGATGGATTTGTAATCTATAGTGATGCCTCGGGAAGTGGTTTAGGCTGCATTCTTCTGCAAAATGGAAAGGTGATTGCTTATGGCTCACACCAGCTTAAAGTGCACAAGCGAAACTATCCCGTCCATGACTTAGAGTTGGCGGGGGTGATCTTTGCACTAAAGTTGTGGCAACACTATCTTTATGGTGTGAAAGTGGAGATCTATACAGATCATATGAGCCTAAAGTACCTATTGGAGCATATGGACTTGAAAATGCGACAACGAAGGTGGTTGGAGTTCCTTGGGGACTACACCTTTGAGATTCATTATACTCCCGGAAAGGGAAATATAGTCGCGAATGACTTGAGTCAGAGAGCTCCGGCAAGGGCGAGTTGGTTGCAAAGGCATGATAAACGTCTCATGCAGGAGTTAGAAGCGTTAGAAATTTCTTTTGTTGACAAGAATTCCACTGCCAATGCATGTCTGAACTGGATGGAGGTGTAGTGTGACCTTGCAGACCGGATTCGATAAGCAATGGAGTGAGATGAAGATCTCCTACGCTATGCTAAAGATGGGCCAGAGGTCAAGTTCTCCTGGGATGATGGTCTTTTGCGGAAAGAGGTCCATTTGTGCGTCCCGAATTTGGGTAAATTAAGGGAAGAACTAATGTATGAAGCACATTATACGAATTACTCAATCCACCAGGGGAGCACAAAGATGTTCAGAGATATGAAAAAGCTGTTTTGGTGGCCAGGGCTAAAGAAAGATATTGCTCATTATGTTGCCAAATGCCAAACCTGTGCTATGGTGAAGGCGGAATGCCAGAAGCCGGGCAGTTATTTGAAGTCGTTGCCAATTCTAGAACAGAAGTTTGACAATATTTCCATGGATTTCGTGCACGGGTTGCCGAGATCTCAGCATGGAAATGATTCGATTTGAGTGATTGTTGATCGGCTAACGAAAGTGGCACACTTCCTGCCGAACAGACAGGATGATTCAGTGGAATGTTTGGCAAAGATGTATGTGGAACAGATTGTGTGGCTATAAGGTGTTCCTCGGAGCATCGTAAGTGATAGAGATGGGTGATTCATATCAAACAACTGGCTGCTAGTTCATCAACTGTTAGACACAAAGTTGACGTTCAGTACAGCCTTTCATCCCCAAACTGATGGCCAAACTGAACGGACCAACAGGACGATGGAGGATATGCTTCGGATGTGCGCCCTAGACTTTGAAAAGTGATGGGAACATCATCTTTATATGGTGGAGTTTACCTATAATAACAGCTACCAAGCGAGCATCGGTATGACACCGTATGAAGCTTTGTATTGACGGAAGTGCCATACTCCTTTGGCTTGGGTAGAAGCGAGCAAATCTAAAGTTTATAATCGGAATGAAGTCGATGAAGCAAACTCGACCATACGTACTATTCGAGAGAGGCTACTCATAGCCCAGGATCGTCAAGCGAAATACTACAATGCCAAGCACCGGAACGTGGAGTTTGCGGTAGGCGACTGGGTATACTTGAAGATCAAGCCCTTTAAAGGCGTATCCAGGATTTGACGTCTAAAAAAGTTAAGTCCAAGATACCTTGGTCAATTTGAAGTGGTCGAGCGAGTCGGGGAGGCTGCATATCGGCTAGCTTTGTTGGCAGACTTGAGTAGATTACATGATGTGTTTCACATCTCGGTGCTTCAGAAGGTCGTTAAAGATCCAACTTCGGTGATCAAGGATGATAGTGTGCCGGTAAAGTATGGGCTAATGACGAAGGTTAGGCCCATTCAAATCGAGGATCGAGCCGAGAAAAAGTTACGGAATGAGATGGTCGGGATGGTCAAAGTCCGGTGGGATAATTGCGGCCGTGAGGGGCTAATATGGGAGCGAGAGCAAACCATGCGAGCTGAATTTCCCGAGTTATTTCTGTAAAATGGTTGTATAGTGCAAATTTTGTTGTAACATAAATTTTTGATGTTATAACATTTTGCTTGTTGGTTTCCTTCCTGTGTGCAAATTTCGAGTATGAAATTTCTGGTAGGAGGGGAGGGTTGTAACAGCCCAAATTTCAAAATGGGATAATTTTGGGTGACACGGCCTGGGAAACGGGCGTGTACCTTCCTACATGGGCATGTCGGAGGGCGTGTCCTCCTTTATGTCGACACTGGAGCCTTTGTGTCGACACCGGAGCCCTTGTGTCAACACTGGAGCCTTTGTGTCGACACTCGACTCCTTTGTGTCGACACCGGAGCCTTTGTGTCGACACCCGAGTCCTTTGTGTCGACACCAGAGCCTTTGTGTCGACACCGGAGCCTTTGTGTCAACACCTGAGCCTTTGTGTCGATACTGGAGCCTTTGCGTCAACACTCGACTCCTTTGTGTCGACACCAGAGCCTTATGTCGACACTCGAGTCCTTTGTGTCGACACTCGAGTCTTTATGTCGACACTCGTGTCTTAACAATCATCGAGTGGAGACACGCCATACGCCACGGGCATGTCTGGGCCGACACAGGCTTGTTTGGGCTGACACGGGCGTGTACCATGGTCGTGACCTGTTTCAGGATAAGGCAGTTGTGCACCGCTTAGAGGACACGGCCTGTGACACGGGCGTGTCACAGGGCGTGTCGGACCCGAAAAGTGATTTTACAGTTTTTTATGGCCATCCATTTCCTTCAGCTGGGATCTAAGGGCTGAGGTATCTTCCTGCTTCCTTAAGGCCGTGGATGAGAATGAAAGAACTCATTTGCATTTTGCCTTCATCTTTCTAAAATTATACAGAGAGAAAGGGAAAGAAAGAAGGAGGAGGAGGAAGGGGGCTGATCACCGGTGGAGCTTGAGAGTTTCAAGCTGAGATCTGAGGCCATCTTTGCGGAGGAAAAGCTATTGTGGTTCTTTCTATCCAGCTAGGAGCTCATGACACAGAAGCGGTCTTCAAGGGTAACGACCTTTCTTCCTAGCCATGTGAAGACTTCCTTTTTGGCATATGCATATGATTCCCCCACTATAGGGTGGCTTGTTGTGGGAGTCTTTGGGTTGATTCATGGAATCCCATTTCTTTTGGCATATTTATCCGAAAATGAAGTACGGAATAGGCATGCTATGTGAAGCCCATCTGGATAGGTTGGTCTGGATTGGTGATGTTGCATACGAATCGTAGAAGACTCCGTGATAAACGTGTAGTTTAATGAGTCGATGGGTTATACCTATGAAAGGTAGTAGAAGGAAGTACTGGAGTGGAAGTCCAGGAAAATATATGTATTATGCCTGTACTATTAGGTGGTACCTGCGATAGAGAGTAGCAGGAAGTACTGGCTTGGTAAGCCAGGAAAGACCCCTGACATTTGTGATATTTGTGGCGTGGTACCTATGAAAGGGAGTAACAGGAAGTACTGGTGTGCCCAGGAAAGACCTGCCAATGTTGTGATATATTTGGTGTGGTACCTGTAACAGGAAGTACTGGTGTGCCCAGGAAAGACACGCCGATGTTGTGATATGAAATGGGTGTAAGAAAACACCCAGGCTTGAATGCCAAACAGGAACGGTGAAACCGACCCGCTCCTTTTATATAGCCACGAGTACGCTGCGCTCGGTGATGGCAAGGCGATTTGAGCTATGGGGGGTGGATGATCCGACCTGCGTTATGTCCGTCTGACGTGAGACCTGAAAGTGCGGTCTATTGGAGCGCATAGTGAGAGTCGTAGGCCTGCGTGCCATGACACAATGGGGGGCTACAGGCCAATCCTGGTGCATTATGACTAGAACTCCGGCTGCACGGCATGGAGTAAATGCTCAAGTGATTTGCCGTTGGGTTGCGACCCTAATATGGTGGTGGGCAACTAGTTCGCCGGTACACCAAGAATGTTCCCTGAGTGCATGGATCGTCGGACTGCGTGGCTGACGGTTGTGATGGCATGTGTGTGCGTGAGAGCACATTGAATGAAATATATACATGCTTGTGAAATGCTATGCCTGCAGGGAAGAATACCGCTGCCCCGGGAAAGGGGTAGGGTCGTTATAATTTGGTCAGCTGAATGCTGACCGTTGCCTTTGTTTGCCACCGTTGGGTGGATTGTCCCTGTACAGGTGCTGGAGAGCCAAGCGGGATGCAAAAAGGTTGATGTCCATGCTGTTTTTGCTGCTGCTGCCGCTGTTAGCCCTTGAAGGCTAAAGGAAATGCAAATGTTGTGGTTTCTTTTTATGTGGCCGGCCTGCGCGCCAATGTTTGAGGCCACTATTGTGAAAACCCTGTAAGGCCATAAGACCAACTGTTTTGTATTTGTAAGACATTCCTATAATATATATAAATGTGGAGTTTTTATATGTTGGACATTCAGGTGTGGAGTTCAAGTGTTAGTGTTAGGCTTCCGCTAGAATGCAATGTGTTACGGTGCGCTGCACTACTCTGGTATCACTCTGTAGCTTCACCGTCTGTTTTGTGGTATATGATGTGGGGCCCTGGCCGGACCTTCTAGTATGTGCTATATGAACGGATGGGGTTGTTACAACTCAAGAATAGACTTAACAGTCTGAGTTGATCTCCAAGGCAGTTATCAGTTAGCCAAAATGGGTTCAGGTCAAAATCACAAGGAACTTGGATCCATGAAAATTCCCATATGCAGAAAGGAAATCTTTGACATATGGAAAGAGAGAGTCAGATTATTCATGCAAGCTTCTGACCCAAGAATCTATATCTCAGTTCAAGAAGGGCCATTCATTCCAATGAACATCTCAGTTCTTGATGCCAACCTCAATACTCCAAATAGTTACTCTGAAATGACAAAGGATGAGATCATCTTAGCCACTATGGATAAAAGAGAACAAAACATAATAGTTAGTGCTATAGATGACTCAACTTTCCAAAACTTGGTTCATTGTAAAACCTCCAAGGAGATGTGGGACACTTTGATTGTCTACATGGAGGGAACAGAAGAAGTAAGAGAGGATAGAAAGTCTATGCTAAATGAAGAATATGAAAGTTTTAGACAAACCAAAACAGATAGCATAACTGAGTGCTATAAGAAGTTTTACAGAATAGTTAATGAGCTAATGACATATGGAAGGGTCTTCAACACATATGAGCTAAATGATAAGTTTCTCAGATTACTAACCAAGGACTAGGATACCAAGATATGTGCCATCAGGGAAGTGGCCAAACTTGCAGAAACATCTCCTCTAACCCTATTTGGAAAATTACTATCATATGAGATGCAGCTTATGGCTAGAAAGGAGGAGGAGAAAAGCAATAGGTCTGAGTACAAAGAGAAATCTATGGCCTTCAAGGTTGAAGCCACAAAGAAGGACATGAGGATGTCTCCATCTCCTCCTAGGAAAGCTTCTGAAGTTAACTCAGACAATTTTGACAACAACACATCAGACAACCCTAATCCTAATGAAGATTTTGCTGCATTCACCAAGCAATTCCAAAGATTCATAAAAAAAAATAGTGGAGAACCAAGCCATCCTCCTCATAGTCCAAGGATAACTACTACCAGAAAAAGAAATCTTCTAAGAAAGACAGGTATGACACTAAACCAAGCAAACTAACTTCTTATAAGATTGTTTGTTATTGTTGCGACAAGTCTGGACATGTCATAGCTGACTGTAGTGATAAAATAAAGGAATCTAATGACAATAAGAAGCATCAAAATAAGGGGAAGAAGGAGAGATCCTTTGTTGCAAAGAAGTAGAAAAGTTGGACTGACTCCTCATCATCAGGTTCAGGAGAAGAGGCTGAAGCTGAAGCCTATATTGGACTGTTCACAACTGAAGAGGATTCGGTAGAGACTGAATTTCTCCAAATACTGGACTCTATAAATGGGATTGAAGATCATCATTATAAAGGGCTGATGGCTATGTCCGAGGAAGATCAGTGCCAGGATCAGCCTGGTCATAGTAATGTGAACAATCTATCTTCAATTTATAATTATTATACTGCACCTGAATCAGAAGCATCAACATCAAGTGATGAGGATGATTCTGAATCTGAAATGGATGTGGATCAACTAATTGATAAATATGGTGATCTGCTGCAAGATTTTAAGAAAAGCAAAATCCTTGCTAAAAAGCAGGCTAAGGAAATTGCCTCTTTCAAAATAGCTGCTTCAGTATCAGCAAAAGAGCTGGATCTGAAATTGAAGGAAGTAAGCCAACTGAAAAAAAATCACAATCATTCAGATGGAAACAATTATCTTCAAAATAATCACATCAAGAGTCTTGAAATCAGACTTCAACGAGAAAGAAATCTTGTGGCTAAATTTTCAAAGCCAAAGTAAGTCTTATCCTTAATTGAAAACTTCATTACCCAAGAGGGTAAGAAAGGATTAGGCTTTAAGGGAAGAACAAGGGCAGCTAATTCTAAAAGGAAAGGCAAGGCCACAGTTCAACCTCTTGTCTCCAAACCCCCTATTCCTTTCAGGAAAGTGATGCAACCTACTAACAGGTATGACCATGACATCACACATGGTCACTGTAAGCATGGTGATCAGGATGATAAGGGTGAAAATGCCAATAGGGCAACCCATGAACAAACACACCATTTTCAGGAATCATCAGTGTTTGGTGCACCAGCCCCAACACTTAATAAAAAGACCACTGTTCCTACAGAATTGAGGACTGCTGACAGCAATGCTATTAAGCCTGTACTTAAAATAAGATACAACAGATATGAGTGCTGGTGTTGTGGCAAAGTGGTTCATTATGCCATTGATTGTTGGCACAACATTAGTGTCAAGAAAAATGCTAGCTTACCTGTTAGAAAGGCTGTAGGTCAGCATGTCAACTTTCAATCTAAACTGAACCTAGAACCCAATAACTTTTAGGGATCTAAGGTTAGGTAATTTTATTTGATGCAGGTGAGGCCATATGACCATACCCCAATATGGTACTTGGACAGTGGATGTTCCAGGCACATGACTGGAACTAGAAGGTTGCTAAAGGACTTTATTCCCACATTGGATGGACCCAAAGTTTTCTTTGGTGGATCAGAAAAGGAAGTAATCAAAGGTTTTGGTAAAATTTCTAATAACTCAATCAATATCACTCAAGTGGCATATGTGAAAGGTTTAAAAAATAATCTAATAAGCATAAGTCAACTAAGTTATCTTGGTTATGACACTTCTTTTATTAAGAATGAGTGTCAGATTAGAAGGACAAGTGATCAAAAGGTTTTCTTGACAGGCTGTAGAAAAGGAAATATCTATTGTCTAAATTTTGTAAGTGAGAATAAAGATTCTCTTGTTTGCCTAGTTGCAGATAAGAAAGCTTCTCATTGTGTCAAATGGCACAAGAGGCAAGCTCACCTTAACTATAAGACTATAGGTCGACTCTTTAGTAAAGAGTTAGTGATGAATGGTCCTCAGGTCAAGTACATCAAGGAGGGTGTATGTTCAGCATGTCAAAAGAGCAAACAGACCAAGACCTCCTTCCACAGTCTTGATACTAAAGATTTAGTGAGGTGTTTGTACCTCCTGCATATGGATCTATTTGGTCCTATGCTAGTTCATAGTCTAAGTTGGCAAGTCTATTCCATTGTGGTTGTTGATGACTTTTCCAGATTTGCCTGGGTATTCTTTCTGAGTAAGAAATCTGAAACTCTAACTATCTTCCAAACATTTGTTAAGCAAATACAGAATGAATTCAACAGTTCTGTGGTTAAGATTAGAAGTGACCATGGGACTGAATTTCAGTCTGAATGCACGATAAAGTTCTATGAAGAATTTGGGATTTATCAAGTGTTAACCCCAAAATCGGCGATCCTTCCCAAGGCAGTCAGCTCGCTAGTCACGGCCTGCTCCGGGCTCTTCCTGGAGATCGCGACGCCTTGGAATGGCCGGACAGATCTTTTCTGTTCGCTCAGTCCGTGCAGCTTGGGCGGTCACAGCGGTCTGACTGCCAGGCCGCGCCTCGTTCCTTTGAGCGGTAGGTGCTGCGGACTGCTAGTTCAGTCCGTCCCTGCAGGCCGCCCGCCTTGTCAGCTTAACCGCAAGCTTGCCTCAACAGGTCTCCCTTTGCTGGACTCGGATCCCTATCCGCTCAGGCCTGCAGCAAGCCTCTACTTAGCCCGCTCTTGATAGGAGACGTCCAATATTGGCGGACTCAGAAGTCTATCCGCCCAGACCGCCATAATGTCAAGCGGTCTGCTTCTAGGCCGCACACCCTCACTAGCGTCAACCCTCCAGCTCGTCGCATAGCCAGACTGGAGACCTGACCCCAGGCCGCCAGCCAACTATAAGTTCATCTCGCCAACATGTGCGACCTGCCTCGTCAGTCCGGCAGGTCGCGAGTCCCTTGTTCCCCATCAGGTGCGGCAAGTTCCATTCAACAATTGGCAGAATCCAGTAGCATGGACAACCAGTTTCTTCAGTCCGCCCAAGGAGTAAAGACACTCCAGCTCTCCGGCTACCCGCAAGGATCAGCGGACTCGTCCGTTCATCGCAAGCTGGGAGAACTCGAAGTACAGTCATACCTCCCAGTCCACCTACAACGATGAACCCCAGCCCTAGCTTAGCACCAAGCATCTTTGTTCCAGCATAAGCAGACTCAGACTAGCAGTAGACGCGCACTCCGCGGACTTCGCAGACTCAGGGGGCTCGCTATGTAGTCCGGCCTTACTTTGTCTCCACCCGCTTGTCTCCAGCAGTAGGGTTAATCTCCTCAGCCCGTGTAGTGTGGTGCGGACTTAGTCAGTAGTGGCGAACTCTTCCCAGCCCGCCAAGCAGCAGAGCCTCCTTAAGGTAGTCCTAGACCGCACATCCTCGTGCGGACTCAGCGAACTCAGCGGGCACTACTCAGCTCGCGCCCCTTCGCTCGCTCAGTTCAGCAGCAGCGGACTCCACAGATTCTCCTCGTAGTCCGCCACTTAATCTCCAGCATCCGCCTCCCCAGCAGTAGGCGGATACTCAGCTCAGCAGCGACGGACTCCGCGGACATGCCTCGCAGTCTGCCACTTTGTCTCCCAGTTCGCCATCAACAGCGCCAACTCCAGAAGTAAGCTCCAGCCTGTGCGATCTCTTGCGGATGCTGCGGACTCGGCGGACTCCTTTCGCTTCTCGCTCAAGTTACCATCTCACCGGGGGTAACGTCACCGCAAGTCGTTACCTCCTCGGGCCTATAAATAGACCCCCATACCTCTCATTTTGGGGGGAGATCTGGCCAGTCTCATCGCTCTCAAGCTCGAAGATAACCCACATCAAGTTCAACTCTTCGGCCCCTGTGGATTCCATTTCTCAGTACGCACCTTTCCCTCTGCTCTTAGCCGAGCGGCCTGCTGACCTGGTTCTCTAGTTTGCGCGGTCTTTGTTCCTCCCCTAACCGCGTGGTCTGTCGGCCTCCTAGTTCAGTCCGCGCGGCCTCTTCTGGCACTCCTTCCTTAGCCGCCAACTTCCCATTGTACCCCTTTATTACATTCTTATAAAGGTGTATTAGCAAGCTGTAACTCTCAATATTAATCAAAGTAAAGACCGTCGCAAGAGTGGCATTTAAGCCGCGGCGGGCGAAGTCTGTTGTTGCCCCTACTAGCGGCCCCCTCTTTCCTTCTTAGCTCAGTTCAGCTCCCTCGGCGCCAGTCTGCAGGCACAACCGTCCGAGTAAGTGTGCTCGACATCTCCTGATCAACCTCCTCTTCTCATCAGCCTTCCCGGATGCTCTCAGCAACCCTCTCCTCTATCCCCGCAATCCTTTGACAAGCGCTTGCTCCACTCTCAAGCACTTAGAAGCTTCCACTTTCCCCGCAACCTTCATCCCATTCCTCTCCTAGCTTGTGAGATCGAACACCCCCTCCGTGTTAACTAGGCGATGCCGTTTTCGCGCATTAAAAATTAACACGCAGCCTTCAGATCCGATCAGACGGTGAACAATGATAGTTAGCCATGTCAGATTACCATTCAGCCGAGAACCTTGCTCAGTCAAGTCCCAGAGATGATCCTCTCTGGGAGGCCTTTGAGAAATCACATCGTGAGAATGCTCAACAGTTCCAAGTGATCAACCAAATGCTTGCTATGATCACACGACGATTAGATACTCAACCTGCAACAGTTCCAGTTGCTCCAGCTGCTCTAGTCAACCCAGCACCAACATTAGAGCATCACCAAGCTTGTCCTCCAGCTTGCCCGCCAGTCCATCCTCCTTATACCGCAACCTTTCCGCAAGGGCCTGCAGCCCCTCTGCGACCTTAAGATGAAGAGTTTGTTGCTCGCCAAAACTTCTTTCGGGAAGCAGCCCGGGGAGTCCTGCTAGATTTCTCAACTTTCAGGGAAGTCATCCTTACCCTTCAGCTCCTTCCTTTTCTCCTGCAGCAGCTTTTCCCTTTTATCCTATGCTTCTTTTGCAGCTATAGCTTATGCTCCCTTTTATCCTAATGCTGCAGGGGAACAGGAAGAACCGTCACCGTTTGCAGAGAACGTTCGTCTTGAACTTACTCCAGCAAACTTCAGAGAGCCCCGACTACCAATCTACACTAGAGAGACTGATCCAGTGAAACATTTGCAAGCCTTCGAATCAGCCGTTGCTCTCAAAACCCTTTCAAATACAACTAAGTGCAAGCTCATTATCATAACCTTCGATGGGCAAGTGAGGGACTGGTTCTACGGCCTTCGCCCTCACTCCATCACTTCCTTTACTGATCTGTGAAGGGAGTTCTTACTCAGATTCTCTACCTCAACCAAGAGAAAGGGCTGTCTAGAAGCCCTCTTCGAGATAGAGTCTGCTCGTTTCCCTCTACTCTTAGCCGCGTGGCCTGCCGACCTGGTTCTCCAGTCCGCACGGTCTTTATTCCTCCCCTAACCGCGCGGTCTGCCGTCCTCCGAGTTCAGTCCGCGCGGACTCTTCTGGCACTCCTTCCTTAGCCGCCAGCTTCCCGTTGTACCCCTTTATTGCTTTCTTGTAAAGGTGTATTAGCAAGCTGTAACTCTCAATAATAATCAAAGGAAAGCCCGTCGCAAGAGTGGCATTTAAGCCGCGGCTAGCGAAGTCTGTTGTTGCTGCTGCTAGCAGCCCCCTCTTTCCTTCTTAGCTCAGTTCAGATCCCTCGCCACCAGTCTGCAGGCACAACCGTCCGAGTAAGCGTCTACTCGACAGCTCCTGATCAACCTCCTCTTCTCGTCAGCCTTCCCGGCTGCTCTCAGCAACCCTCTCCTCTATCCCCGCAATCCTTGAACAAGCGCTTGCTCTACTCTCGAGCACTCAAAAGCTTCCTCTTCCCCCGCAACCTTCATCCCATTCCTCTCCTAGCTTATGAGATCAAACACCCCCTCCGTGTTAACTAGGCTATGCCGTTTTCACGCATCAACATCAAGAATTCTCATCACCTAGAACACCCCAGCAAAATGGAATTGCTGAAAGAAAAAATATAACACTTATTGAGGCTGGTAGAACACTACTAAGTGACACATCTCTCCCAGAATATTTCTGGGCTGAGGCAGTAAACACTGCCTGTCATGTTCTCAATAGAGCTTCCATCAACAAAAGCCACAAGAAGACTCCCTATGAGATTCTGAAGGGCAGAAAACCAAACATATCCTATTTTAGGATCTTTGGTAGCAAGTGTTATGTACTTAACAATGACAAGTCTTATTTAACTAAGTTTGCTGGCAAGTCTCAAGAAGGGATACTTGTTGGGTACAACACAAATAGTAGGGCATACAAGATCTACAACTTGACTACTCAAGCTGTAGAAAAATCTGTCCATATAGTCTTTGATGAATCTAAGCTAATCAACTGTGAGCTATCTAGCACTTATTGTAGCTCTACAGGTTTGAAGCAAAAGATGGACAAGCTAACCATTAGTGAAGACCAATCTGCAAGACAGGATGAGGAAAATGATGGATGCTGTCCAGAGGGAGTACAAGACCCACAAGCTAATGATGAAGACAATGAAGTACAACTTGGTGGGGAGATTGGAGGAAATCAAGTTGTGGATAGATTGCCTCCAGTAATTAGACATCTAAGGGATCATCCAGCACACCAAATTATTGGTGATCCAAGACATGGTGTTCTTACCAGAAGCAAGAGCTTGAACACAGTTCTATGCTCAAGCTTCCTGTCCCAGATGGAACCCAAGAAATTTGAAGAGGCCATACAAGACCAAAATTGGATTGATGCTATGCAGGAAGAGCTGAATCAATTCAGAAGATGTAAAATCTGGAAGTTGGTTCCTAAACCAAAAAATCACAATGTCATAGGGACTAAGTGGATTTACATGAATAAGTTAGATGAAAATATCATTATAGTCAAGAACAAAGATAGACTGGTAGCAAAAGGCTACAGGCAGGAAGAAGGAATAGACTTTGACTAGACATTTGCCCCAGTGTCAAGGTTTGAAGCAATAAGGCTGTTCCTTGCCTATACAACTTACCAAGGCTTCAAGGTATTCCAGATGGATGTAAAGTCAGCATTTTTGAATGGTGACTTAAAAGAGGAAGTTTATGTTGAACAACCCTCAGGTTTTGTAGAACCTCTTTATTCTAACTATATTTATAGGCTTAAGAAAGCTCTATATGGATTGAAACAAGCCCCTAGAGCTTGATATAAAACACTGTGTTGGATCCCTAGTTGATTTGGTCTAGGTTCACTAGCTTAGGATGTGACCCATCATGTATAGCCAAGGTCAAGGTTGTGTCCTAGAGTCTAGGCCAAGTCCTTAGGTTCAATTTCAGATGGACCAGCTATCATCAAGACCTTCAGAGACTCCAGACTTAGAGGTTTTCAAGACTAAGTAAAATGAGTTCGACGTTTGTTGAACTCAGCTCGACGAAAGGTGCTCGGCACTCGACGATCGTGAGACAATTCTTAGTGCCGAGCTCGACGATCCTTGTTCTATGTTTGACGAAGACAGAGTTTCTACATCAAGATAAAGTCAGGATAACTTCAGAATTTTTCTAAGTCCAGCCTCAAGCTTTGGTCGACAAACTAGAATCTACGCTCGACGAACTTGGACCTCAAGTTCTCAACTTCTCAGGTCGACGAAGTCATCTTCTCAGGTCGACGAATTCAGTATTCTGCTCGACGAATTTGGATCTTAGTTCGACGAATACTGTCTGACAGTGATAGTTAGCTGCTCGATGATTTTGGTTCTCAGCTCGACGAATGTAGATTGTCTGTTCGACGAAGGTTGTAGCAGTATTGACTTGAAGACTATTTCTTTTATCTGGTCGACGAACTCCTCAACTCAGCTCGATGAACTGTGAACCCAGCTCGACGATTTCTGTTCTTCGTTCGACGATTCTAGATTAGGACTTCTTCAGTTTTCCCGTCCCGTTTCTTGGCGATGATTCCTGAATAATTAATGCCAGAACTTCTCGAAATGTTACCGTTAGAACGTGCAATTAATCTTGGATTATCTCATGCCGTTTTTCCATGGGATAGTTGGGGAAATCATTGATTTCCCCTTCCTTCCAAGGCCGACTGCAATTACTGCTCAACATTCGAATTTCGAATGTTCTCAGTCAGTCAAAAAGAGATAGAAAAGAAAAGAAAGGATCAAGGACCACTACCAGTAAGATAGACAAGCACTACACAGACAATCAGACAGACACTCAGATTGCACAGAAGAACAACCATACAGAAATCAAAAAAATTCTACTGCAATCAGCCTAACCAGAGAACATCTTCAAGAAGAAGAAGAAGAACAACCAATAACTATCAAGAGTCTTCTTCTGTCAATTCTCAGGACAACTTCAAAGGACAACAAATTTCAATCTGTCAAAAAAGTTCCTGAAGCATCTCTGGTCCAGGCACTCTAGGTCTTTGAAGACCTATCACCCCGAAGCAGTGCTCCAGTTTTCCTGATCTCAGGGGGAGCAAGTTGCTGACATCAATCCACAGTCTTCTCAGTTGCTATTGAGAAAGAGAAGACACCATCACCCTCTTTTCCAACTCTTGTACAGGGTTTTAATTCCCTTCAAAATTATTCTGGTTGCAAGTCTCCTTCTAAAAGACTTGAGGTTTTGGTTTTTGAGCACCTGAACAAAAGCTCATTGGTGTCAGGCACCTGATCAAAAACCTGAGTGGATTCCTACCAGGGTGGTAGAAGAGTGGATGTACCCAGGTTGGGGAACACTATAAAATTTCTTGTGTCATCTGGTTGCCTTTTTTTTATTTTGGCTGTGCTCTGTGATTGCTTAGTTTGATGTGCTTATTTATTTTATTTGCTGACTAGTTCACTTAGGAATACAATAAAAGTTGTAAAGATTTTTTAGAGAGCACAATACTCTATTCACCCCCCTCTAGAGTATATCAGATCCACCTTGCACTTTCAATTGGTATCAGAGCCAGGTTGGTTAACATACCACACCTTAATTATTTGAACAGGCTTACACCTGAACCACAAAGATCTCTCTGGTGCGATCTGATTGTTTTGTTTCTGTTGTTAGAATTATTCCTTCACAGAAATGGCCCAAAACAAATACTTTGCAAGCATTAGACCTCCAGTATGCAATCTTAACAAGTTTGCCATTTGGAAGGCAAGAGTTAAATTATACATGAATTCTATTGATGAGGATATTTTTTCTGTTATCTTGACAGGTGTACCTCCAACACCTGCAGCTTCTACCAGCACCTCTACCAACATGACTGCAGTACCTCCTCCTGAAAACAATGATGCCTACAAGAAAGCCAAAATGGCAGATGCTAAAGCAATGAATATCTTAGCTCAGACTATGTCAGATGACATATTACAGAAGGTGGCTGAGTGCACCTCATCTAAGGCCATTTGGGACTCCCTCAACCAAATGGTAGCTGGCTCAGCAGATGAGAGAAAAGACAGGAGATCCAATCTCATTTCCCTGTATGAGAACTTCAAAAATGATGAGACAGAATCAGTGGTTGAGATGTACAATAGGTTGAGCTCAATCATCAATGAGCTCAAAACCTTGGATAAGTACATCACCCTGACAGAAGTGAATGACAAGATATTGATGTGCTTCCATAGCTCTTGGGACTCCAGAATCTGGCCAATCAAAGAAGCTAAAAGCCTAAATGAGATATCAACTGAATCTCTGCTAGACAAATTAAAATCCTATGAGCAGCTGATCAAATCAAGAGAAGTAGCAGAACAGAAGGCTACAACTCAAGTGAGAAAGGATCACAACATAGCCTTCAAAGCATCTGAGGAAAATGAGTCATCAACTTCCAATGAAGAACTCATGAGTCTCTTTGCAAAAAGATTCTACAAGATGGGTAGAAAGGATTTCAGAAGGAAATCATCCAGATAGGATGATAAGCCCAAGTATGACAAGACACCAACCAAGGAGGTTGTGTGCTTTGGGTGTAGAAAGCCTGGATATTACATCTCAGAATGTCCAGAAAACCATAAGAAGGACAAGAGCAGAGAAAAGGACTCCAGGAGAAGTCATAACAGCAGACCCTCTTCCAGCAAATACAAAAAGAAAGATAAGGGCTTTATTGCTGAGACATGGAGTGATACAGAAGAAGAAACATCCTCTTCCAGTTCAAGTGAAGTAGAGGAAGAAGCAAGATCTAAGGAGGTTTGCCTTATGACAATTGATGCCTCCAGGAGCTGTTCTGGATCAGAAGAAGAATCAGAAGAAGAAGCAGCCTCAGACTCAAAGGCAGATCAGGTTCTTTCAAATTTTGATTTTAATTCTGATGCATTTAAAACTGAATTTAAAGCCATGTGTTTAGATTTAATTAGCTCAGAAAAGGAAATAAAAACTCTTAGAGAAAGAATAGGAAATTTTGAAACTGTTAATTCGAAAACATTAAACTAACAGATCAATTAACTCTAGCAAATGAACAAATAATTAAACTAAAATCTGATTTATGTGAGGCCAAACAACTTGAGCAATCTCTCAATGGGAGAAGCCTCAAGCTGATGGACATTACAAGCACAGTGAATGCCAGATTAAATGGCAAGCTGGTCTTGAATGCATCATCAAGTTTGCCACCCATAATTAAGAAGAATATTCTTACAACCCCCATCAAGTTTATTTCTGCCAAAGGAAAAGAAAAGATTATAAACAAACCATTGTCTGAAAGCAATCCAAAACCTATAGACAAGAGAAACAGAAATCAGAAAACAATTAATAAAAATAAGGTTCAGCAGCATTCGTCGAACGCAGATCGACGAAATGTGGCCAGTTCGTCAAACCCAGATCGACGAATGCTGAACGCAAATTTTAGTAATAATAATTCGTCTAACTGCAATCGATGAACTATGCATGGTTTGTCGAGCAGAGGTCAATGAACTTGGGGCACAAAAAATGACTACTGTCATTCTCTGAGCAGAGATCGACGATCTCATCCCTATTCGTCGAACTCTGGTCGACGAACTTACAATAATTCGTCGAACCCAGAAAGACCAAACCTAAATCATTTGTCTTACAAAAATTTTAAGCCAACTAATAAGACATTTAATCCAGTAGCTAATTGGGTTATTCCACCTAGGATATATCACCCCTTAGGTTATAAATCTCAACCTGCTTTATCAGTTATTTCCAGCTTTTCATTTCAACCAAATAAAGGACCCAAGGTAACCTCGGTCAAGAACAATTGAATTTTGTTTTTCTTTGTAGGTACAGGTGAAGAGCTGTCCAAGAGTAAGTCAAACCTGGTACTTGGACAGTTGTTGCTCCAAGCATATGACAGGCAGCAAGGGAAATTTTTCCAATTACAAGTCCAAGCTAGGACCAAAGGTGATTTTTGGAGATTTAAAAAGTGGCCAGTCAGAAGGATATGGAGCGGTGAAGATTGGAGCAGTTACTTTCAGGAAAGTAACATATGTAAGAGGACTTAAACATAACCTAATATCCATAAGTCAACTATGTGATGAAGGTTATCAGGTACACTTTAACTCTACCTCTTGCTCTATTATTAATAATGAAAACCAAACTGTTTTAATTGGACTTAGACAAGGCAACATATATCTAGTAGATTTTATTTCTACCAAAGCTGATGTTTGTTTGCTCAATATCACTAGTAATCAAAATGAGTTATGGCATAAAAGATTAGGGCATGTAAACCGTAAGAATATATCTAGGTTATCTAAAGACAACCTTGTTAGAGGTTTACCTTCTGGCCCCTACAAGAAGGAAAACCTATGCAGGGCTTGTCAATTAGGCAAGCAAACTAAAACTAGCTTCAAATCCATTAATAAAAGTGATTCACCTAGGATTTTGTATTTGCTTCATGTTGATCTATTTGGACCCGTTGCAGTACAAAGCTTTGGAGGGAAGTCTTATACTTTAGTGATTGTTGATGACTTCTCTAGATTCAGTTGGGTAGCCTTTCTAAGAGCTAAGTCAGATACATTCAAGGTTCTTACAGATTTTCTCAGGACCATACAGATTGAGTTCTCTACTCATGTTGCATTGATCAGAAGTGATCATGACACAGAGTTTGAGTCTCTTCTTATGCATGAGTTCTGTGAGAAGGAAGGTATCAGGCAGTGCTTCTCAGCTCCTAGAACTCCCCAACAAAATGGGGTTGCTGAAAGGAAAAATAGGACACTCATTGAATCTGTAGGCACATTATTAGCAGATGCTTACATGCCTCTATCCTTTTGGGCAGAAGCTGTAAACACTACTAACTATGTCCTGAATAGAAGCCTTATACATAAACTGAAAAATAAGACCCCCTATGAATTACTTAAAGGGAAGAAACCTAAAATCACATACTTTAAAATTTTTGGCTGCATTTGTTACATTCACACTAATAATAAAAGATACATTAGAAAGTTTGAGAGTAAGGCTGAAGAAGGGATTTTTCTAGGATACTCCCAAGTAAGCAAGGCCTATAGGATTTTTAATAAATCCACTATTAAAATTGAAGAGTCTGTTCATGTATCTTTTGATGAAGCTAACATGTCTTATAAGGAGAAAGAGATTTCTACCAATAGCTTTTTGTAGGTTCCACAACTGTGTGAGTCTATGGATGGACTAAACCTTACCCAAGAGGTATCAACACATCCTACTCCACAAGTTGCTGAAGACAGTGAAGAAGAACTTCAAGTGGAAGTGGCTGAACTTCCCTCAACAGCTAGTACCATTCCTCATGAGGAATTAAATGTAGAAGCTGTTGCTCAACAAACTCCACCAACTGATCTTGTCACACTTATAGATCACCCCAGATCTCAAGTGATTGGAGACATTTTAGCAGGTGTACAGACAAGGCATCAACTCAACCAAGACTTGATGCATGCCTGTTTTATCTCTCAAATTGAACCTCTCACCATCCATGAAGCAAAGCAAGATCCCCACTGGATCATTACAATGCAAGAGGAACTAAATCAGTTTGAGAGATGCAGAGTTTGGGATTTGGTTCCAAGACCTCATAACTACCCAGTTATTGGAACCAAATGGGTCTTCAGGAACAAGCTAGATGCCCAACGGAACATAGTGAGGAACAAGGCTAGGCTTGTTGCCCAAGGCTACAGGCAGGAGGAAGGAATTTTCCCATGTTGCAAGGTTAGAGGCCATAAGAATATTCCTTACCTATGCAGCTCACAGGAGATTCAAGGTGTTCCAAATGGATGTCAAGAGTGCATTCTTGAATGGAGTGCTTCAAGAAGATGTTTATGTAGAACAACCTCCAGGTTTTATCTCTCTAACTCAACCCTCTTTTGTATCTAAATTGCATAAAGCTCTCTATGGTTTAAAGCAAGCTCCAAGAGGTTGGTATGAGACCTTAACAAGCTTTCTTTTAGAGCATAAATTTACAAGAGGAACCGTAGATAAAACTCTTTTCACTAGACATTATAAGGACCAAATATTATTAGTACAAATATATGTGGATGACATCATCTTTGGGTCTACTGATCCCAAATTGTGCAAGAGGTTTGCTGACCTCATGCATTCTAAATTTGAGATGAGTATCATGGGTGAGCTTTCCTACTTCCTTGGTCTCCAAGTGAAGCAGCTCCCAGATGGTATCTTCCTCTCCCAAGCTAAATATGCTAAAGAGCTTATTAAGAAGTTTGGGATGGGTGATGCTTCAGGGATGGAAACACCTATGGCTACAAATGCTGTTGTGGATTCTGATGCAGCAGGAAAACCTGTAGATCAGAAGCATTATAGGGCAATTGTTGGATCCCTATTATACCTAACAGCTAGCAGACCTGATATAATGTTTGCCACATGCTTTTGTGCTAGGTTCCAAGTGAACCCTAAAGAATCTCACCTTATTTTCTTAAAAAGAATTTTGAGATATATAAAGAGTTGTCCTAATCTAGGACTCTGGTATCCTGCAGAGTCAGAGTTTGAGTTAACTGGATACTCAGATGCTGACTATGCTGGATGTAGAGTGGACAGGAAGAGTACCTCTGGAACTTGCCAGTTCCTGGGTATGAGACTTGTCTCCTGGTTTTGTAAAAAGCAAACATCTGTGTCTATATCAACTGCAAAAGCAGACTACGTGGCTGCTGGCAGCTGCTGTTCACAAATGTTATGGATACAGAACCAACTCCTAGACTATGGTGTCAAATTAAATAATTCAACATTATTTTGTGATAATACTAGTGCTATTGCTATAGCACAGAATCCAGTTCACCATTCTAGGACTAAGCATATTGAAATAAGACATCATTTCATTAGAGATAATGTTGACAAAAAGAAAATTAACTTAATCCATATTCCTACTGATCTAAAGAGAGCAGACATTTTCACCAAACCCTTGGATGAGAAAAATCATCTGTTCTTTATAAATCAACTGGGAATGATTAATGGAGAAGAGTTAAATTAGTTTCTGTCTGCATTCGACGAATTTTCCAGTGTTCGACGAATGGAGCTCGACGAATTAGGGAAAGTTTGAGAGATTCTCGTCGAACAGAGATCTACGAATTCTCTATGTGGAAATAATTTTTGTCGACCAGAGATCGACGAACTTTTCTTCAGAAGACGTTTCGTCGAACAGAGTTCGACGAACTGTTTTCGATTCTTCTAGATGAGATCGACGAATTATTTGTCTATAATTTATTTCGTCGAGCTCAGTTCGAAGAATTTTTCTTTTTTGTGGAACGAAGGTTGTCGATTCATATTCTGAAAATCTTATATCTAGGTTTTCTTCGACCTCCATCCCGCTCTTTCAGTTCTCTTGCTCTTGATCGCCGTTTTTCTCTGTGTCTTTCTTGCAGGTCATCAATGGCGATTCCAGCAAGCACCTTAGCCGCAATGAAATTTGATACTGGTTTTGATATGGATTTCGATTCTTTCCAACATTATGACCCCATATTTCTTTATATCTTAAAACTGCTAGAAGAACTTCATCTCAAGGATTTCATGACCAGAAGGATCAAACTGCACTCAACTGAAATAAGAGAATGGGTATATACATCATCTGCTTCTGAGGAAAATGTTTTGACCAGCAATATTGGGAGTACTGCTGTTCCGTTATCTCCCGCAAATCTTTCTGAAATATTTGGATTAGTAAATGGAGAAGATGATATGGAAATGGATTCTAAAGAATTTGGTGATATGTTGAAGTTAATGGGGTTTACAGGAAGCAACCCTAACAAGCTGTTGAAGAAGCAACTGTCTGCCGCCTACCAGTTTCTGGCAGACATTGTAGGCAAGGTACTGATGGCCAAGCACTCCGCACATGACTACATCACTCGTCACCAATTCCTCATCATATGCGCAGTAGTTAACAAGAGACATGTCAACTGGGGCCCAATTTTCTTTGAGTTGATAAAGAAAAAGAACAACAAGAAGGAAGTTTGTTTCGGACAAATCCTGGGGATCTTCCTCCAGGAAAAGGCTGGTGAATTAATGGTCTCCCCGACCATCTTCATCAATGCCAGCAAGCGCCTCACCTGCGCCTTGTTTGGCAGATGGGAGAGTACTATCTCCAAGCCCTCAAAGGCTTCCTCCTCTTCCATCCCTACTTCTGAGAGCACAAGGGCTGTAAAGGCCACTCCCCACCCTGCTGAAGAGGTCATTCCATCTCCACAACCTCTTCCAGCACCCCATCTTCCCTCCTCAACCACTCTTCAAATTACTCCAACTTCCCCCACTCATGTTTCTTCATCACCACAATATACTTCTATGTCTACTCCACCTTCATCACCACCTCTGGACATCACCCACATTCCAACACCACCTGCTTCACCTCATGACACCCATATTCCCACACCTCCTCAGTCTCCACTTCCCCCTCATTTGTCCTCCATTCCATCTTACAACATACCATCAGACTCTGTCATGCCAGATGCTCACATTCCATCTTCATCTCCATCCACTCATCCCACTCATGTTATTCCATCCTCCATTCCATCC
This sequence comes from Platanthera guangdongensis, assembly GCA_039583875.1. NCBI lineage: Eukaryota > Viridiplantae > Streptophyta > Magnoliopsida > Asparagales > Orchidaceae > Platanthera > Platanthera guangdongensis. Next base: position 43,390,647 of record CM077164.1, on the reverse strand, counting down.
TTTTCCCCTTCCCCATTTGATCCAACTACCATCATATCCTTGCTCACTCCCCTCATCAAATCTCTCATCCAAGCGGCCATTACACCTCTTGTGACCTCCATCAATTCTTTATCTGCCCAAATTTCTACCGTCTCTGCTGCCCCCTCTTCATTCAGGGGCCTGGCTCCAGGTATTCCTGTACCCAGGCAGGGGGAGATGCTCTATGAAGAAGCAGAAACAGATGCAGCAGCAGATACAGATACAGCAGCAACAGCAGATATAGTAGCAACCCCCTCTACAGCAGAAGTTTCAGATACAGATACAGACAGTTTGCCAGATTTTGATTCTGATTTAATTGAATTGATTCAGTTTATGTATACTGACAATGACTTAGATGAGTCAGTTGAGCAAATAAATCCTGTTGGTGATTTCCATTGACATCCCACAATTAATTTGCTTGCTTTGTAGAGAAGTTTTGATACTATTTTTGTGCAGTTACCCTCTACTAAGCCACATTTGGCTATTGTCCCTTATACCTCCCCAATAAGTCCAGCAGTTGCTAAGCAACTCTGTGACAGCTTTGCTATCCCAGATTCCATCTCTGCAGCTAGTCCAGAAGTCATTCCAGAAGATATCTCAGTACCAGTTTTTGTTATGGATGACTCTCCTTTGCCTGATTTGGATGAGCTTATCCAGGCTGATATAGAAGAGGAGAATAAGACAGCAGCTGAAAGCTCTATCCCTACTATTTCTGATTCCTGTACAGTCTCCTCCACTCTTGTTGCTGAAACTCCAGTTCCTGAACCTTCTGCCCCTCCTCCAGCAAAAGATATTATTGATAATAAAGCTTTAAAAGCTTTGGATGCTCTTTATGACAACCCTCAGGGTTCTGATTCTGATTCTGAAGAAGAAGATGATGATGATGATTCAGATGAAGATGCTGCCAGTAAGAAAAAGAAGATGTTATCAAAGAAAAGGAAGGCTCCGCCTCCTCCAGCTCCTAAGCATAATCCCACTGCTGACACCCCTTACTACATTCTGCATAATGTCACTCCATACAAGGGAATGGCTGCATGGATGTGACTATCCAAGAACCAGCAGAAGGATAGGAAGAGAAGTAGGAGATATTCTCCTCCTCTAGTGCATAGATACAGGAAGGATCCTCCTCCTCCTCCTCCAGCAGCTGGTGCCTCTGGATCTAGCTCTCAGAGATCTGCCCCCATGGAAACATATCAGAGACAGTCAGGGAGATCATCTGGAAGCAGCCAACAGAGGCAGCCATCCTTAGGACAACATCAGCATCAACAACATCAGCAGCAGAAGCAACAAATATCTGAAGTACAGAAAGCTGACAGTCCAAAAAGGCCATACTCTCCTCCAATTCCTTTTGAAGATCCTGAAACTACTAATACTGCAAAAATGGCCAGATTCCAGGAGTTAATTGGACTATCCCTGATCAATAAAGCAAAGGTTGAAGGAAAAGACATATCAGGGTTAACAACAATGTCAAAGTACAGAAAAGAAGAGTTGAAAAGATTTGACAAAGGAAACAAACTATTCAATGTTGATGACTATATGAAGCTCCATCCAGAAGCAGTTGTCCCCAGAGCTACATCATTGAATATTGTTGGGGCAACTGATATGACTATGACAAAGGCTCAGGCTTCAGATCCAAAGAGAGAAATCATCTTCAAAAAGCCAGGAGAGCATACAACAGAAGACATGTCCAAGTAGAAAAAGAAGAAGTAATCTCTATTTTGTTTTAATTTCTTTCTGCTCTTTCTTTCAGAACTATGCTATCCGTTTAAACAAAGCTGTGTATATATATATCTGCTGCATGTGTTGGTAATTCTCTGTCAGATATATTTCTTTTCTTGCTTTGTTTTTCTGTTTGTTTCTATTTTGAGTCTCTGTTAGTGACCTCACCCAAATAGGGGGAGATTGTTGGATCCCTAGTTGATTTGGGCTAGGTTCACTAGCTAGGATGTGACCCATCATGTATAGCCAGGGTCAAGGTTGTGTCCTAGAGTCTAGGTCAAGTACTTAGGTTCAATTTCAGATGGACCAGCTATCATCAAGACCTTCAGAGACTCCAGACTTAGAGGTTTTCATGACTAAGTAAAATGAGTTCGAAGTTTGTCGAACTAAGCTCGACGAAAGGTGTTCGACGCTCGACGATCGTGAGACAATTATTAGTGCTGAGCTCGATGATCCTTGTTCTCTGTTCGACGAAGACTGAGTTTCTACATCAAGCTAAAGTCAGGACAACTTCAGAATTTTTCTAAGTCCAGCTTCAAGCTTTGGTCGATGAACTAGAATCTAAGCTCGACGAACTTGGACCTCAAGTTCTCAACTTCTCAGGTCGACAAAGTCATCTTCTTAGGTCGAAGAATTCAGTATTCTGCTCGACGAATTTGGATCTTAGTTCGACGAATACTGTTTGACAGTGATAGTTATCTGCTCGACGATTTTGGTTCTCAGCTCGACGAATGTAGATTGTCTGTTCGACAAAGGTTGTAGCAGTATTGACTTGAAGACTATTTCTTTTATCTGGTCGACGAACTCCTCAACTCAGCTCGACGAAATGTGAACTCAGCTCGACGATTTCTGTTCTTCGTTCGACGATTCCAGATTAGGTTGTTGAAGTTGGAGACCGGGCGGTCTGTCTTGGCGGGATAGAGACCGCGCGGTCTGGCGGTTTGACTCGGCGACTTGTAAACCGGGCGGTCTAGCAATCTTCACAGGCGACCTCTCTGCATCTCTTATTGTAAGCCGTGCGGTTAGTCCTTCTGTCTAACCGCGCGGCCTGTGCGGTTTACTTTGTACAGTCCGCTTAGCTTGTAAATTTTAGTCCCACATCTCTTATTTGTATTCTCTCTTCTCTCCTCCATTCTATATAAGGGAGGGCATACCTTTGTAATAGTTATCTTTTTTGGATAATAAAATTTCGATTATTCAAAAGTTTATTCTGCTTGTTCTCTTCTTTTCGCTTCCTTTCTCTACTTTCTAACATGGTATCAGAGGACACGGTCTTTTCCTCCTGATTCTGTGCGCTCTCTGTTGTTCGCGGCTTGTCTTCCGCATTCTGCGGCTTGTTCGCGGCTTGCCTTCTCCTCTGTCCGCGCGGCTTGTTTCTATCCGCGCGGCTTGTTTCTGTCTCTGTCCGCGTGTGTTGTCTCTGCACTCGCGGTTTGCTGCTGTGATCTGCCTGACCGTGCGGGTTGTTCCTTTCTTACCCGTATCTTGGTCGCGGTCACCTGCTCTTCTCCTCTCTTCTGTTCGCTCGGCCTTTTCAGTCCGCGCGACCTCTTCCCCGCTGTGCCCTTGACCGCATTCTCGCAACTGCTGTGATCTGCCTGACCGTGCTGGTTGTCCCTTTCTTACCCGCATCTTGGTCGCGGTCACCTGCTCTTCTCCTCTCTTCTGTTCGCTCGGCCCTTTGCAGTCCGCGCGACTTCTTCCCCGCTGTGCCTTGCTCTGAATCCTAGCCGCTCGTGTTCACGCGGCTTCTTCCCTTTTGTTCCCGCCGCGGTTTCACGCGGATTCTTCCTTGTTTGAGCGGCCTCTCCGCCTCTTCGCTCTTAGCCGCTTCTCTTGTTAGTCGCCGCGATCTCCTGGTTTAGTCGCGCGGCTTGTGCTCTGCACCTTGGTCGTGGCCCTTCGTGCCGCTGGTGTGCTGTCACCGAGACCGCTGCAGTTTCTTCTTCCTCCCATCATGGCTTTCGCCTCGGTTGTCACGTCTTCTGGTCGTGCACACGTTGTTACTCAGGGCAAATGGCTGATCGACACTGGTGCTACGAATCATATGACCGGCCATCTCCCGTGTTTCTCTCTCCTAGAAAAACATGCTCGCTTGCCCCCAGTTACTCTCGCTGACGGCTCTTCATCATCAGTTCATGGCACAGGGATAGTTCATGTCACCCCGTCTCTTCACTTGGCGGATACTCTATATGTGCCCCAGTTCCCGTGCAACTTATTATCTGTTACATCTCTTTGCAAGCAATTACAGTGTTCCGTCACATTTACTTCTACTTCTTGCTCTTTTCAGGATCCGGACTCCCAACGGACGATTGCTACTGGGACTGAGAGTGGCGGCTTATACTTCCTAGACAACATTTCTGCTTTTTCCACCTTCTCCTCCACCTCCACAGATCTTCTCCAATGGCATCTCCGCCTTGGTCATGCTCCTCCCCGTCTTCTTCGTCAACTTCTGCCCCACCTTCCTCCTCAAAGTCCTCCGCTCAACTGTGAGGCCTGTCAGCTTGGCAAGCATCACCGCTCCTCCTTCCCTCCAAAGCACGTTCGTAGCTCTACCCGTCCGTTTGATCTTATCCACTCTGACATCTGGGGTCCTTCTCCTACTCTTACCATTGGTCGGGGTAGTTCCTATTTTGTCACGTTCATTGATGATTTCTCTCGCTGTACGTGGGTGTATCTGTTAAAAGATCGCTCCGAATTATTCTCTGTATGGACATCCTTCTATCTCATGATCAAAACTCAGTTTGATGTTTCTATCAAAGTTCTTCGGTCTGATAATGCCACAGAATATCTCAGTCGTGACTTCTCTACATTCTGCATGCAAAATGGGATTCTTCATCAAACTAGTTGTGTCTATTCTTCACAACAAAATGGTGTAGCCGAACGCAAAAACCGACACCTGCTCGATGTCGCTCGCACCTTGATGACCCAGATGCATGTTCCTCGCTCCTATTGGGGCTATGCTGTTCTCCTTGCCTGCTACCTCATCAATCGCATTCCCTCCACGGTTCTCCATGGCCAAACCCCGTTCTCCATTTTGTATCCGGGCAAGGAGCCGTTTCATCTCCCTCTCCAAATCTTTGGATGCACTGCCTTTGTGCATGCCCCTTCTGCCACCCGTGATAAGCTCTCCCCTCGCTCCACCAAATGTGTCTTTCTGGGGTATTCCACCACTCAGAAAGGCTACTGTTGCTTTGATCCCGTCCTTCGTAAGCAGTTCGTCTCTGCTGACGTCACCTTCTTCGAGAATACCTCCTACTTCTCGGATGCCTCTTCTCCTCTTCTCCCAGCTTCTGATTCTCCTGTCGTTCCCTTCGTTCCCTCGTCTCCTCCTACTCTCTCCACCACTACACCGTCTCCACCCCCTCCTCTTCCTCCACCTCTCTCTCTCCCTTCCCCACCACCCTCTCCCTCCTCTCCGCTGCCGTCGCTCTCTTCTCCCGGGCCAGCTTTCTCTACCACGGATGCTCCGGATGCCGCGGGCCCGGCTGACCTGGATCTTCCTATAGCTCTTCGCAAAGGGGTGCAGACGTGCACCTTACACCCCCTTGCTGCTGTTGTTTCCTATGATCGTCTTACTCGTTCTCGCAGGGCCTTTGCACTGGCTATCTCTGCCACTGCCACACCCCGCTCCTATCAGGAGGCCCTTGCTATTCCTCACTGGAAGATGGCCATGGATGAGGAAATGGCGACCCTCACTGAGCGGGGTACCTGGACTCTTGTTCCTCCTCCCTTTGACACTGATGTTGTTGGTTGTCGCTGGGTCTTTGTGGTCAAATTTAGCCCAGACGGCACTGTGGATCGGTATAAGGCTCGCCTTGTGGCTAAGGGCTTTACTCAGACCTATGGGGTTGATTACTTTGACACCTTCTCCCCTGTGGCTCGTCTCAGCACAATCCGGGTTCTTCTCTCTGTGGCCGTCAATCGGGATTGGCCAATTTCTCAGCTGGACGTCAAGAATGCCTTCCTTTATGGTGATCTTCACGAGGCCGTTTACATGGAGCAACCTCCTGGGTATGTTGCTCAGGGGGAGACACGAGTATGCCGGCTGCAGAAGGCAATTTATGGCCTCAAGCAGAGTCCTCGAGCTTGGTTTGACAAGTTCAGCGGTATTGTGGCGGCTGTTGGTTTTGTGCGAAGCTCTGCTGATCACTCTCTCTTTATTCGCAAAACTCCTTCTGGGCTGGTTGTTCTTGCTGTATACGTCGATGATATTCTTCTCACTGGCGATGACCAGGAAGGGGTAGCCCTGACAAAGCTACATCTTCGCCAACATCTGATCACAAAAGATATGGGCTCTCCAAAGTACTTTCTGGGGATCGAACTCTCTCGGAAGCCCGACTCCTTAGTTCTCTCTCAGCGTAAGTATGCCCTTGATCTTTTAAAAGAGGCAGGATTGACTGGAGCTAAACCTGCCCGATGTCCCATGGCTATTGGGGAGGACAAAACCTGGACAGATGATTCGCCTCTTCTTTCAGATAGTTCGCGGTACAGGCGTCTGGTTGGTAAGCTCATATATCTCACAGTGACCAGACCCGACATTTCTTATGCTGTGGGCAAGGTGAGTCAATTCATGCAAGCGCCCAGGGATTGTCATCTTCAGTCCGCCTTGCGGATCTTGGAATATGTCAAAGCAGCGCCTGGGAAAGGATTACTGTTTCAGAAGAATGGTCATCTGAGGATTGAAGCCTACTCAGATGCAAGTTATGCTGATGATAAAGGGGATCGCAAGTCTACCTCAGGTTTTTGCACCTTTGTTGGGGGAAATCTGGTGAGCTGGAAGAGTAAAAAGCAGTCTGTTGTCTCCAGGTCCAGTGCAGAAGCTGAGTATCGCAGTATGGCGTCAACCACTTGTGAGTTGAAATGGTTGCGGGCTCTCATGCTAGATTTAGGAGAGGTGTACAACCATCCTCTACCTATGTTCTGTGATAACAAGGCCGCCATATACATCTCCAAAAATCCGGTATTCCATGAAAGAACAAAGCACATTGAGGTTGACTGCCATTTCATTCGTGAAGAGATTTTAAAAGAACAGATTTGCACTCCGTTTGTCACATCTGATAAAGAGCTAGCTGACATCTTCACCAAGCCAGTCTCCGCCTCGTTTCTGCATGTTTGCGACAAGCTGGGCATGATTGATATATATGCTCCAGCTTGAGGGGGAGTGTTGAAGTTGGAGACCGGGCGGTCTGTCTTGGCGGGATAGAGACCGCGCGGTCTGGCGGTTTGACTCGGCGACTTGTAAACCGGGCGGTCTAGCAATCTTCACAGGCGACCTCTCTGCATCTCTTATTGTAAGCCGTGCGGTTAGTCCTTCTGTCTAACCGCGCGGCTGTGCGGTTTACTTTGTACAGTCCGCTTAGCTTGTAAATTTTAGTCCCACATCTCTTATTTGTATTCTCTCTTCTCTCCTCCATTCTATATAAGGGAGGGCATACCTTTGTAATAGTTATCTTTTTTGGATAATAAAATTTCGATTATTCAAAAGTTTATTCTGCTTGTTCTCTTCTTTTCGCTTCCTTTCTCTACTTTCTAACATAGGTCTTCTTCAGTTTTACCGTTCCGTTTCTTGGCGATGATTCCTGAACAATTAATGCCAGATCTTCTTGGAATGTTACCGTTAGAACGTGCAATTAATCTTGGATTATTTCATGCCGTTTTTCCATGGGACAGTTGGGGAAATCATTGATTGCTGCTTCCTTCCAAGGCCGACTGCAATTACTGCTCAACATTCGAATTTCGAATGTTCTCAGTCAGTCAAAAAGAGATAGAAAAGAAAAGAAAGGATCAATGACCACTACCAGTAAGATAGACAAGCACTACACAGACAATCAGACAGACACTCAGATTGCACAGAAGAACAACCATACAGAAATCAAAAACATTCTACTACAATCAGCCTAACCAGAGAACATCTTCAAGAAGAAGAAGAAGAAGAACCAATCACTATCAAGAGTCTTCTTCTATCAATTCTCAGGACAACTTCAAAGGACAACAAATTTCAATCTGTCAAAGAAGTTCCTAAAGTATCTCTGGTCCAGGCACTCTAGGTCTTTGAAGACCTATCACCCTGAAGTAGTGCTCCAGTTTTCCTGATCTCAGGGGGAGCAAGCTGCTGACATCAATCCACAGTCTTCTCAATTGTTATTGAGAAAGAGAAGACACCATCACCCTCTTTTCCAACTCTTGTACAGGGTTTTAATTCCCTTCAAAATTATTCTGGTTGTAAGTCTCCTTCCAAAAGACTTGGGGTTTTGGTTTTTGAGCACCTGAACAAAAGCTCATTGGTGTCAGACACCTGATCAAAAACCTGAGTGGATTCCTACTAGGGTGGTAGAAGAGTGGATGTACCCAGGTTGGGGAACCACTATAAAATTCTCGTGTCGTCTGGTTGCCCTTTTCTTTTGTTTTGGCTGTGCTCTGTGATTGCTTAGTTTGTTGTGCTTATTTATTTTATTTGCTGACTGGTTCACTTAGGAATACAACAAAAGTTGTAAAGATTTTTTAGAGAGCACAATACTCTATTCACCCCCCTCTAGAGTATATCAGATCCACCTTGCACTTTCACACTGTATACCTTCCTCATTGAGAACAAATTCTCAAGAGGGAAAATCGACAAAACTCTATTCCTATGGGAATCAAAAGGCAAGATCATTAGTCGAGATATCTATTGATGACATTGTCTTTGGATCAACTGAAAACAACCTTTATAGAAAGTTTGCCAAACTTATGCAAGGGAAGTTTGAGATGAGCAGCATGGGTGAGCTGAAATTCTTCTTGGGACTCCAAGTTAGACAGACTGATGATGGCTTGTCTATATCCCAGTTTAAGTTCACCAAGGAGTTAATTAAAAAATGTAGCATGGAGTCATCCTCCACCATGAAAACTCCAATGGGGTCAAGTATGCCTATAAACAAAGATGAGGTAGGAAAACCTGTAGATGAGTCTTTGTATAGAGGGATAGTTGGCTCCCTTCTTTACTTAACTGCTAGTAGACCAGACATCATGTATGTTACATGTGTCTGTGCTAGGTATCAAGCTTGCCCAAAAGAATCTCATTATTCTGTTGTCAAAAGAATTTTGAAATATCTTAAGGGCATACCAAATCTTGGCCTTTGGTACCCTAAGAATAGAGATTTTCTGCTAACAGGTTATTCAGATGCAGACTTTGCAGGATGCAAAGAAGATAAGAAAAGTACCACTGACACATGTCAGTTCCTAGTGGAAGATTGGTGTCATGGAGCAGCAAAAAGCAGACAAGTGTGGCTATATCCACTGCTGAGACAGAATATGTAGCTGCAGGCAGTTGCTGTGCTTAGCTGTTATGGATACAACATCAACTTGAAGACTATGACATCAAGGTAAGTAGAACTCCTATATATTGTGATTCTATTAGTGCCATATCTATTGCTAGAAATCATGTTTCACATAGAAAAACTAAGCACATAAAAATTAGGTTTCATTTCATTAGAGATCATGTTGAAAAAGAAGATATAAGTTTAGAATTTGTCAACACTGATTATCAAATTGCTGACATGTTCACTAAACCACTCGATGAAACTAAATTCAATTACTTTAAAATTTAATTAGGTATGTTGAACCTGGAATAATCTGATAGACTTAGAAAAACAGAAGGTAGGTAGAATTTCTAGGTTTCTAGAAAATCTGTAAAATTTCGGCTAAGTTAAACTGTGTCAACACTACAAGGCGTGCGTCGACACTATTAACAAGTTATGTCGACACCAGAAAACTCTGTGTCAACACAACTATATAACCTTGTGTAATAAACTATGTCGACACTACGATACGTGTGTCGACACTTTCAACTAGTTGTGTCGACAAAAGAAAACTTTGTGTCGACACAACGCTGTTGAGACTTTAGTTTCTCCGTCGCGACCTAGATAGTCTCCGTCGACACAATAAACCAAGTGTCGACATATAAGATTCTAAGTTTAGGCGCGTCTTTTGACCTTCCTTCCTCTAGAATCCTATAAATAGAAAAAAAACAAAATCCCGTCGACAGTGCGATACAGAACGAAAAACAATGGCGCTAAAGATGGAAGAGAACATCAACGAGAGTTATGAGCTGGTTCGACAAGCTTTTGATGATGCAAATCAGGACATCAAGGAGGTAATTGATTTGATCACAATGGCTGGATTAGAATATATGGTGTCTGAACCAACCAGAATATGGAAGAAAGAATTTCTTGAGTTCTACTCGAATGCTTCTATAGATTCAACTAACACCAAAATAAAATCCACAGTTCAAGGTCGAAAGCTCAAAGTCACAATCAAACGTCTAAGTAAAATCCTTCATCTTACCAAAATCACACAAGAAGATGAACTAGATTCTTCGATGATAGCGAGTGCACTAACCTGGTGTGGCTTATCTCAATCCACCAAGATTGGAGCAGCGATAATTCGGAAGGGGATGAACTCCCAAGGAAAATTCCTCTCAGAAATTCTTGGAAAGGTAATTTTGTGTAAACCTGGAGGACATGATAGGATCTCAGCTTACATGTTCAGTCTCATGACAAGGATTATATTCAAAGTAACAACTGACTGGGCTGTAGTTATGATTGAGAAAATCAAGGAAGGGATTAAGAAGCCCAATCTGGGTAGAATACTTAGCCTCTATCTAGCTACTTGTATTATAGAAACAATAAGCCAGAAGTCTGGTAATAAGATAAATCATATGAGGAGAATGGACTTAAGAATTGAAAGAAATTGTACCTAATCACCTAGAGGGGGGGGGGGTGAATAGGTGACCTTATCTTTTTAAACTTTTAGGCAGATTTAATCACAGAATAATAAATACTTCTTCACAGCAATTCAGCACAGCAATCACAGAATCACACACACAGAGTACACATAGTTTTATAGTGGTTCTCCAAGGTCTGGGTACATCCACTTTCCCCCTTCGCCTATCTAGTAGTGTACTAGATTTGGCCAAACTCCTCCACTATTCCTCAGATCCTCAGATCTTACATTCAAAACCCCAACCAGGTTCCTACAGCTCAGGCCCAAGACCCTACCACTCAGTCTTCACAAAGACCTACACTCAGCCTTCAACAAGGCCTACACTCAGCCCTCAACAAGGCCTACACTCAGAGAAAAATATCTCCTACACTCAGGCACACAGGCCCTACCACTCAGCTTTTATAATTTTAGGCTTACAACTCAGATCCCTAAGGATCCTACAAGAAATTAAAAATACAATGTATATAACCCCAACTCAGAATAAGAGAGAAGAGTTGACAGGTTTCTTGATGAGTTCTTGGAAGAACTCTGCTGAGATCAACCTCCCTTAGCTTCCTTCAGTGCTTCTTGAATGTAGAAAACAGTAGGGTTGATTCTCTATCAAGCTGATCTCCAATCACTGCAACTTAAGATTCAGAACTCAGTCTAAAACTTTCTTTACAGCCTGGTTCAACAGCTGTCTTCTTGGAAGGAGCTCTCTCTCTCCAACTACTTAGATCTTCACTTGAATTGATTCTTCAATGAATTGCTTGATCTTCTTCTTTGATTGTTGTTGATCATCTCCTTCTGTTGACAGAATAAGCCTTTATATAGCCTTCTCATGGTGGACGGTGATCCGATTTCTAACGACTTTCTGACAACTCTGACAGTTGCAGTAGACCGGCTGGAATGGCAGCTGTCATGTCATCCAGTCACTTCATGAATTTTCAGTAACTGTCTGAAAGTGTCGAGACAGTCTGTCTTTAAGTGTCGACACTTATAGACTAAGTATCGACACAAGTAGACTAAGTGTCGACACTAGCCTTCAAGGTGTCGACACAACTCCTTGTGTTGTAGGAAATTTCTTCTCGACACTGCTTCTTCAACATGTGTCAACACTGATCCTGTGTGTCGACACAAGTCCTTGTTCTTTAGTACTTAGTTGAATTCTTGTAAGTGTCGACACAACTCCTTTGTGTCGACACATCTTCTTGTGTTGATACTTGCTGAGTGTCGACACATCTCCTTTGTGTCGACACTTGTACTTAGAATTTGTTGAACTTTGCTGAGTGTCGACACAGCCTCCAATTATCGACACTTTCTTCATGTTTTGAGTCTTCTGCTGTGTGTCGACACATTCTTCATTATGTCGACACTTGTACTTAAACTCTGTTGAATTAGCTGAGTGTCGACACAGCCTCCAAGTGTCGATACTTTCTAATGTCGACAAAGTTCCTCTGGGTGTCGACACTGCTTCTAAGTGTCGACACTGCTTCACTGGACATTTCTTCATTGAGTGTCGACACAGCCTGTATGTGTCGACACTTTCCTTCTGGTATCGACTCTGCATCCCTGGTGTCGACACAATTACTCCAAGTGTCGACACTGCTTCTCTAGGTGTCGACACAAGCCTTCTTAAGTGTCGACACTTTTCTTCTGGGTGTCGACACATGGACTTAGAAACTTTTCAGCTTTCCCTGCAAATACTTAACCTGCACAAGCTAACTCAAAATACATCAAATACATTTTGATGTATATCATTGAGTAGGGTGAGGCTTCTTCAAATCAGGTACATTTATTCAAATGTACCCAACAATCTCCCCCTATTTGGAGAATTCATAACCCTTAGTCAATGATATACACCATACATAACAAAATCACAGTATGATGTAAAATAGGATTATATAACAGGGTAAGTACATAAACATGTATAAACAAACATGTATACTCAAATATCTCAGAACAATAATGTAATAAATTTAACACATATCACATAGTTCTAATAACTTCAACATTTTCATTATCCAAAAGTTTACAGAAAGTTTTAATACAAGTGATTACAACTGTAAACTAAAGAAAAATTCTATCCTATTGCTGCTCAGTCTCCTTGATCACAATGCCCTTCCCTGATTGTATCTTTGCTTGGACTGGGGCTTCAGCATCTTCAGCAGCAGTAACCTTCTTTCCTTTAAGATCCTTCTTTTTGAAATCTTCAGCTTTGATCTTCTGTCTTTCAAAGTAATGATAAGGCTTTGGAAAGTACTTGCTAGGCTCCTGGGCAGTAGGAGGTAGCTTTCCCATCTTAGCCTTTATTCTATATTGCACAATTGGCTCTTGCCTGGACTCATGCTTCCTCCACTCCAGTTCAGAATACCACTTGTTTCTATCCTGGATATTGTCCTTGGCAGCCTTCCATGCAGTCAAGATAATATTCCTGGAAGTGGGGCTCCACTGTTCAAAATCTGGCCTCAATTCAGCTTGCTCCCTGAATCTCTTCTTAGATAATTGGCCTTCTTGTTCTTTCTGCAAAGCCTCTTGTTCTTTTAGTATAGCCTCAGATACTGGCTGAACCACTTTCTCTATGATGACCTTCTGAATTCCCTCAGGAGGGCTATACATTGATTGTATGTCTTGATGTATCATATCAGATAGATCACTTGAGCTACTTCAGCTTGCTCACCTCCAAGATATGCAGGATTAATCCCAGACTCTGCAACATTGTCATCATCACATAATGGAGGATATCCAAGGGTGGCTCTGATGGAATTTGAAATCCACTTTGCATGATCAGAGCCTGCTTTGACTAACACCCTCTCCCCCTTTATGACTTCTCTTTCAATGTGATCCCTCAGATCATCTTTCTGAAATCTTATCTGTGCATTCAGATAATTTACTCCATCTTTATAGAAAGGTTTCAACCTTTGGAGATTGTCAGTTATAGCTTTTTGAGAGTCTTCTATAGCAGTTTTAACAGCAGTGATGTGCTCTTGGAACTTCTTATCAAACTCTTCTTGGGCAGTAGTCCTTGCTGTAGTTTGATCAGCAGCCAGATTCTGCATCTCAGTGACTATCATATTGTGTGATTCAGTCAAATTATCATTCATTCTTATCTGGTTTTCCAGGACATAGCCTTGCTTTACTGCCAGGTCTTCAATTTGTTTCTTGATATTTTCTTGATGAGTAGCCAAAAAGACTACTGCATTCCATCCTTTATGCAAGCAGTCAGTCATCTCTTTCTTATTCAGATTCATTTCAAATCTGATGGACTTAATGTCTTGTGCCAGATCAAACTATAGAGACTTATGCCCTTCATCCATATAAGATTGCAAAGCCTGTCTTTGCTCATCCATCTTTATCTGTAATGCAACCATCAGAGAATTGAAATCTGTAGATGGGGCAGGCTGTGGTGCAGGCTGTGGTGCAATTGTTTGCAGTGCCTTTTTATATGTCTGGCTCCTCCTCTTGAAAACTTGAAATTATCTCTTCTTGGCTCTTACAGCCTCTTCATCTTCTGAAGCAGATGTGCTAGCAATATCAACCCTGTCCTTAGAACTTTGAGGTAACTCCTTGTCAGTCTTAGGAACCTGCTCAGCATCCTTTGGCACTTCAGGTTCTTTCCTTGCAGTTTCTTGTATAATCTCCACTTGCTCCCCCTCACTGATTACTTTCTCCCCCTCAGCAACAGCACTTTCTTTCTCAAAATCAGTTTGGAGAAGGTCAGGGAACAATTCTTCTAAGGTATATTCCTGTTGATGATGGGGTGGAGAATCTCTAATCTCATCAACCACTTTATCTGCAACAGATGTGTCCTCCATGACAACATCTTGGGGTTGGCTATGTGTTTGTGTTTGCTGATTAACATTAGGTAATGAATCAGACAAAACATCATCCTCAATAGGGAAATCTAATTCATTAATTTCAGTTATTACCTCAAGTATTGTGTGGGTAGCTTGTTCACTTTCTAGAGGAGTTGGTTCTTCCACAAGTAAGGGCTCCCCCTGGATGGAATCCTGGTGAATTGGGCTAGCCTGTGGTAGCTCCCCCTGCCTTGGTGCATCTTCTTGTCTAGCAGGTGACTGGACAGTATTTCCAGTGTCTTCCTCATCTGGAGTGAACACTACATGCTCTTCAGAGCTGCTTGATGAGTTTTGAGCCACATGGGCTGTCTTCTTCTTCTTCTTCAGGGGTGTTTCTTTCTCAGGAGTTGGCATTTCCTTGGTCAAGACTCTATCCCACCTAAAGAAGATTCTCAAATCCATTCTCCTCATGTGGTTAATCTTAGTTCCAGCTGCTTGACTCATGACATCTGGTATACTACCAGCCAGGTATAGACTTAGAATCCTACCCAAATTGGGCTTTTTCATACTCTCTTTTATTTTCTCAAACACAACTGCAGACCAATCAGTTTCTAGTTTGAAAATAATCCTTGTCATAAGGCTAAACATGTAAGCTGAGATTCTGTCATGCCCACCAGGCTTGCTTAGGATAACCTTGCCAGCAATTTCAGATAGAAATTTGCCTTGCATGTTCAATCCCTTCCTGTTGAAAACAGATCCTATTTTCAGATTGGAGTCTAGTCCACACCATGTCAATGCTTCTCTAGTCTTAGAAGTAGAAACATCATCTTCTTCCTTTGTCCTTGGTGGTTGTAGTATCTTTCTCAGACTCTTAGGAGAGACTTTCACCTTTGCCCCATGAACTCTTGACTTAATCTTTAGTCCTGATTCATCTATTGTTGCTCCATTCAGAAATTCCAGAGGACCTCTTTTTCCAGATCTTGATGGTTCTAAAACAAGAAATTCTAATCCAGTCTCTGCGATTAGGGTTATCACGCCTTTGATATCAGGTTCCGCGTCATCAAATCTGTGTCGCACGAGTTCATACCCTTCATTCACATTCTCTTCTAGCTTGGGCGCCATTAGGGTTTGAAGAAATTTGAATCTAGAGAAGAGAGATGTCGACACACAAGTTTGGTCTCGAAACTTTGGTGAGCGTGTCGACAGGCAATGGCGAAAACCTATTTATACCTTTCTAAATCTAAGATGAAGGGCCGTCAAAATACTTAAATTGTGTCGACACTGTTGAAAAGTGTCGACACAGACTTATAATGTCTCGACAACTATGTGTCGACACAAGTATAGTCGACAGAATATATGTGTCGATACTTGTTTATGTGTCGACACCGCTTTGCTCGACACTTAGTCGAGACTTTACCCGACTAATTCTAAGTAAAGCCTAAGTGTCGACACCACCTTGGATGTGTCGACACCTACTCTGCATGTGTCGACACTAATTCTCTGAAGTGTCGACACTGACTTCCTAGATGTGTCGACACCATTTCTCTGAAGTGTCGACACCACTTCTATGTGTCGACACAGACAACTCTGTGTGTCGACACCTTTTTACTTAGCCAATTTTTTGAAAACTTATTCTAAGT
Source organism: Platanthera guangdongensis (assembly GCA_039583875.1). Classification (NCBI taxonomy): domain Eukaryota; kingdom Viridiplantae; phylum Streptophyta; class Magnoliopsida; order Asparagales; family Orchidaceae; genus Platanthera; species Platanthera guangdongensis. The sequence goes on along the minus strand of CM077164.1, from coordinate 43,374,734 downwards.
TTATCATACCTTATTCAATTTTGAACCTATTGAATTTGGTTTCTTCTAAGGGCTTAGTATACATGTCAGCTAGTTGATTATCTGTATTAACATACTCTAGTGAAATATCTCTTTTTTCCACATGTTCTCTTAGAAAAGGGTATTTTATTTCTATATGCTTAGTCCTACTATGAGAGACAGGATTGTTTGCAATAGAAATAGCACTAGTAGAATCACAAAATAGAGGTGTTCTACTTACTTGTATAGCGTAGTCTTCAAGCTGATGTTGTATTCATAGAAGTTGAGCACATCAACTTCCTGCAGCAACAAACTCTGATTCTACTGTGGAGATAGCCACACTTGTTTGTTTCTTGCTACTCCATGATATCAGTCTTCCACCTAGGAATTGACAGGTACCAGTTGTACTTTTCCTATCTTCCTTGCAGCCTGCAAAATCTGCATCTGAATAACCTGTCAGTTCAAAGTCTCCATTCCTAGGGTACCAAAGGCCTAGATAAGGTGTGCCCTTAAGATATCTCAGAATTCTTTTGACTGCTGTCAAATGAGATTTCTTTAGGGCAAGCTTGGTACCTAGCACATACACATGTACATACATGATATCTGACCTACTTGCAGTCAAACACAATAGGGAGCCAACTATCCCTCTATACAAAGTTTCATCTACAGGTTTCCCTGCATCATCTTTGCTAAGAGACATACTTGACCCCATAGGAGTTTTCATGGTACTGGATGATTCCATACCATACTTCCTTATCAATTCTAGAGTGAACTTAGACTGGCATATGGATAAACCATTCTCAGTCTGTCTAACTTAGAGTCCCAAGAAGAACTTAAGTTCCCCCATACTGCTCATTTCAAAATGTCCTTGCATTAGTTTTGCAAACTTTTTGCAAAGACTACTTTCAGTAGACCCAAATATGATGTCATCTACATATATTTGGACTAGAATGATCTTGCCTCTGGATTCCCTAAGGAATAGAGTCTTGTCTATTTTCCCCCTTGTGAATTTATTCTCAATGAGGAAACTAGACAGGGTTTCATACCAAGCCCCAAGGGCTTGTTTTAACCCATATAAAGCCTTCCTAAGTCTATAAACATAATTAGGTTGAGTTGAATCAACAAAACCTGATGGCTGTTCCACATAGACTTCTTCCTTCAGATTGCCATTCAAAAAGGCTGACTTAACATCCATTTGGTATACTTTAAACCCTTGATAGGTTGCATAAGCCAAGAACATCCTTATAGCTTCCAGTCTGCCTACTGGAGCAAAGGTTTGATCAAAGTCAATACCTTCTTCCTGCCTATAACCTTTTGCAACCAGTCTTGCTTTGTTCTTTATAATCACACCATGTTCATCCATCTTGTTCCTGAAGATCCACTTAGTTCCAATTATGTTGTGGTCTTTTGGTTTAGGAACAAGCTCCCAGACATTGCATCTCTTGAACTGGTTCAGCTCCTCTTGCATTACCTCAATCCAATGAGGGTCTAGGATGGCTTCTTCAAATTTCTTTGGCTCAACTTGGGATAGAAAACTGGAGTAGAGTACTGAACTTAGATTTCTGCTCCTTGTTTGTACCCCTTGACTTATATCACCAATAATTTGATTGGCTGGATGATCTTTTAGATGTTTATTAGCTGGAGGCAGCCTGTCTTCAGGTTGTGCTCCTTCAGCTTCTTCAACTTGCTGCACCCCTTGGTCTTCTTCTATATCAGGTGCATCTAGTACTCCCCCTGGACAGCAACCACTATCATCCACATGCTGACTTGCAGTAGATCCTTCTTCAATAGTGAGCTTGTCCATCTTCTTAGTCACACCTGTGGAGCTGCAAATACTTCTAGACAATTCAATGTTAATGAGTCTAGCTTCATCAAATACTATATGTACTGACTCTTCTAAAACTTGAGTAGTCAAATTGTAGACCCTATAAGACTTACTATTATTGTTGTACCCAACAAAGATCCCCTCTTGGGATTTGACAGCAAACTTGGTCAAGTAAGACTTTCCATTGTTAAGTATATATCATTTACAACCAAAGAGCCTGAAATAGGATAGATTTGGTTTTCTGCCTTTCACAATCTCATAGGGGGTCTTATTGTGGCTCTTGGTGATAGTAGCCCTATTAATCACATGGCATGCAGTGTTTACTGCCTCAGCCCAGAAATATTCTAGGAGAGATGTGTCACTCAATAGGGTTCTACCAGCCTCAATCAAGGTTCTATTTTTCCTTTCAGCAATGCCATTTGCTGAGTGTTCTTGGTGAAGAAAATTCCTGAAATATCTCAAATCTTCACATAGTTTTGTCATACTATCAGACTGGAATTCAGTACCATGGTCACTTCTTATTTTGACCACTGTACTGTCTAACTCATTCTGAATTTGTTTGACAAAACTATAAAAGATATTAGGTGTTTGATGTGGTTAAAACTCCAAAATTATTTGTGGTCACGCGGCGACCCGACGGTTTTATTTGAGAAAAAGGCGGAAGTGAATTTATTTAAGAAAATGGGGCGCGCGTATTTATTTATTTTGGATATAAAAAGGTTAAGATCGAGTTTTAACGAAAGGAGGCAAGTGCACCTATCGTGAGTAGTACAGGATATTCCGGGTGGAATATCGAGGTCGTATTGTTCTCGGGTCCGGTTCGATTATTTCTACTCTTCCCTGGAGGGGACTATTATTTTACCGATAATTACTTGTCGGGTATTTTTATATAATAAAAAGCAGAAAATGGCAGAAAGAAATGAAAGCATGAAGGTGGTGCCGATGAAGAGCTTAGCTCGATGGCACCGAAAAAACAATTGAACTAAAATAGACTTTAAATAAAAAGAGCTCCTGAATTTCTAATTAATTAAGGCGGAGACTTGGCCGTGGAGGTTCCACTAAAATGAGCTCACCTAGCTATAGGGCTATCGCTCACCTGAACGCTAAGACTATTCGACCGAACGTTAGTCCGACGAAGGATTCCTCTTAACACGCCCGCATTACGCTAAGAACCCCCTATTGGTGGGGAACCCAATCCGTAGAGTTGGCGCGCCTCCTCTCTCGAGGTTAGTGCGGAACTCTTTGCCAAGGGGTGATCTGTCCATACGCACGGCCTCTCGGCGAGCGTATGGAAAACGAAAATAGGGCCCACACATCGATATGTGGTCCTACGCGTCGTTAACCCCGGGCAAACCTTAAGTACTTTTAATTAATTAGAAAAATTAGACCTTTAATTATTTTAAGCTATTTTATCTGTCCTAATGCTCTTCGATGCCGAGGGCTAAGAACTGTTAGCCACTCATCGGAATGGGGACGGCTTGCGGAAAAGCAGAAAATAAAGCAGTAAAGAAAGCAGTAAATGAAAGCGATAAAATAAAGCAATAAAGGAAAGCTGAAAATTGCAAGTCCTACTCAAACGAGTAGACTGAAGAAAGCAGTAAATTGCGAGTCCCGACGCAAATGCGTGGGCGGGAGAAAGAAAGCGGTAAAACGCACACACGCAAACCCTGCTTAAATGAGTAGGAGAAAATAAATGCGGGTCCTACTCAACCGAGTAGGACAAAATAAATGCAACGCACGCACACTCTCTCTCGACATAAATGAAAACACACACACTCTTCAGAAAGTAAACACACTCTACCGAAATAAAATCCAGCCATTAAACTCAAGTGAGTAGGCGGAAAAAAGGAAAATTACAAACTCACGCACTCTACAGAAAGTAAAATAAACAAGCGCCATTTAACTCTTAACGAGTAGGCGGAAACAAATGCGCACACACACAAGTACAAAAAAATGCAAAAAAAAACTAAGTTGTCTAAAAATGAAAACAACTGCATTTCTACCGCTAGAATGCGGTAGAAATGCATAAAAAGCGAGAATAAAAATTAACCGGAAAGAAAGTTTTGCAAATAAAAAAAAGAAAACGCAAGTGATCGAAAAATTAAAACGAATACATTTCTACCGCTAGAATGCGGTAGAAATGCATAAAAAGAGAACGAAAAAATTAAAAGAGCAAAAGATTAAAATGAAAAACTAAGGTGCACGAAAAATTGAAACGACTAAAATATCATTCCTATAACTCCGTAAAAATGCTAAAAAAGTGCGAATAAAGGGAAAAGAACGAAAAAGTTTTACGAAATAAAAAGCTAAGTTAAAAAAGAAAAAAACACTTTGAAAACGATTTTACGGATCTATAGGGATGAATTAGAAACTATGAAAATCTAAGCTAAACCAAAACAAAGTAAAAATAACTAAACATAAAAACAAGAAAACTAATCTCATACACACACACACCCATTACAAAAGAAGGAAAATAAAGCTAAGTTAAAACAATAAAGAAAGATAAGATTGCAAAGGGAAGATTTGCATTAATCCATTCCAAAGCCATATTAAGAGAAGAAAAAGAATACATTTTATTAAATAAAAGGACGAGTTACAAAGACACGAAAATAAAACTAAGGAGAGGGGGAGAAATTATCCCTTACATAAGCCTTGGAAGCATTCCTGCAGCATTTCCCCTATACAAAATGGTGCCCAAAAGGGGAACAGAAATCTAGAGCAGAACCTCTGAATTTATAGAAAAAATTTACATGGGTCACGCCCTTGGTCACGGGCGTGACAAGGGGGCGTGACAGTACTATTTGAGAAGGCGGCCGGCAATTTGACGGGAAAGTGGACTTCGGGCTGGACACGTGTCGGTCTCGCAGTGGTCACGCCCTTGGTCACGGGCGTGACGGGGGGCGTGTCAAGCAGGTGGTTCTGGGCGCGGTGCGCGCCGAAAGTCTTCGGGCAGGTCTTGTCGGCCAGGCGCAGTGGTCACGCCCCAGGTCACGGGCGTGACTCTGGGCGTGTCGGCTGGTGTCGACACTCGACGCATGTCGAGCTGAAAGTGTCGAGTTGAAAATCGTCGAGCGGAAAGAGGTGTCATGCCCTAGGTCATGGGCGTGACTCTAGGCGTGACTGCTAGTGTCGACACTCGACGATCGTCGAGATGAAATCGTCGAGTGGAGTGACACGGGCTTGGGTCACGCCCCGTGTCGGGTAACACAGGCGTGACCCCGGGCGTGTCAGGCTTTTCTTCCCGAAAATTGCAGATTTCACGGTTTTTGACGTGTCACGCCCTTGTCACGGGCGTGACCAATATGTAACGGGCGTGACATGTCAATTTTTGGCAGATTTTGATTTTTTCCTGAAAAATAAAATAAAATAAGTTAGTATAATATCTACAAAAATAGGAGCATTTTATTGAATAAAAATATGTAAAAACGAAAAAAATAAATGAAAACAACTAAATTAATATACACAAAAATAGGTATATTTACAACTCATCAAATACCCCCATACTTAAGCTTTTGCTATTCCAGAGCAAAAGTTGGAGATGAACTTATAAAGAATAAAAGAAATCCTAAGTTTAGCTACCGCTTGAATTAATTAAAAGTAAGATCAAAATAAACATCCGGGGTTAAAGAATTAAATCCTATTTTATGAAATGTTATGAATAGAGGAAGAGTTTCAAAAAGACTTCTAGAAAAAATAAAATAGAAAGCAAAAATTTATTTTTGTTAGTTTAACAAAGATGGATTGGATTTATACAAAAAACTTTAGCTTAAAAGAATTTAAAGGAAATAATGCAATTTAAAAATTATGCTCTCAAAAAAATTTTAAAATAAGTCTAGAATCATTGAAATGAGATAAGTGTTTGGTGGTTTATGAAGAAGGCTTGGATATTGAGGTGAGGTAATTTTTTCTCGAACCTCCAATTTTTTTTTGGATAGTTAGAAAAATGAAATCTTATTTTCCTAACACATAATAATTTTTTTTTCTTTCTTCATAATAAATAAATAACCCAATGTATATTTGTAGGAGTAATGAATTTTATCCTCTTACTCCATAACATATAATCTTTTTAAATATTGGGTGCCTATGTTTACGGAATGAAATCTTATTCCCATTGACATAAGATCTTTTAAGGGATAGGGAAAAAAACATGTCGAGTAAGACATGAAAAAAAATGGAAGTGGATTTAATTTTTCAAAAATAAAACTAGATTTTAATAAAAAAGTTTTGAGAGCAACCTTTTTAAAATGAACGTTCCGATGTTTCTAAAAACATGAAGTAGAAATAATTGAAATCCATGGATGTTATTTTCTAACATAAAAAACGAGCTTCTATTATAAAATTAGAAGTGGTGGTGAAAAACAAGTTCCCTATTATAAGGATAAGACATAAAAAATTCTTTAAGACTTAACCCCAGACACTTAAATCTATCGAACTTTAATTAATAAACGAATAGTAAGCAAAGAATAACTAAAATTCGCATATAAATTAACTCGAAACTAGATTTTTGGAAAGCAAAAAGAGTTAAGATATGGTGTATTCGAATTATTTTGTTACATAATTTAACAAAACATTTTTTTTTTGGAATTTTTAGAGTTTTTATCATTTTTTTGTGTTTAATTATTATCTTTTTAGGATTTTTAGAGTTTTTATCTTTTTAGGGTTTTTGGGTTTTTCTAATTTTTTTGATTTTTAGTTTTTGTAGATAAGTAATCTACAAGAATGAGGAGAGAAAGAAGAGTTTTTTATAAAGAAGATAGGGGGGAAAGAGAGATTTTTTTACAAAAAAGCAAAGTAAAAACTCGATTGCGGCCCCGCGAACAGACTCTTATTTGAATGGTTGTTCGATGAGTCGACCGTCGCGGGCAGGCAAGACGCAAGTTTTACAAAAAAGAAGAAGAGGGGGAAGAGAGAATTTTTTTTGTTTTGAAGTTTTTTTTTTGTTTTAATTAAAAATTTTTTGAATTTTTTTTATTTTGCATTTTTTTTTGTATTTTTGTTTTTGTTTAGTACCGAATATAAAAAGTGCAGAATAGGAAAACACCCCCATACTTAAACCCAACATTGTCCCCAATGTTGCAATCTAAGTATGCGGAACAGATAATATACAAATTAAAAGAAGTACAAAAAACAAAAAAAAAAGAGAGGGTAGAAGCTTCCCTAAGACGAGTCCGGGAGGCCCAAGTTGAAACCCTGCATTATTTAGAAGAAAAAGCAAAAAGATAACAGAAAAAACAAAAAGATAAACTCGCCTAAAGATCGCGGGCGGTAGGGGGGGAAGTGCGTGGGGGAGTCGGAGGTAGCTAAGGCCTTAGCGACCACTGTGTGATAAAAATGTGATCCCCTAGCGCGCACAAGAGTGAGAACGCGCCCGAATCAAAATGAAAATAAATTAAAAGAAAGAAGTGAAATAAAACATATATACATTTATTAAATTATATATTTTTTTGGTGTTTTTAAAGTAGAGATTTTTTTTTATTTTTTTTAGTTGGTTTTTTTAGGTTTTCGTTTCGTTTTTTTTATTGAGTTTTTTTTTAAGTTTTAAGTTTCCCTTTTTTTTGTTGTATTTTTGTTTTGTTGTTTTTTTTGTTTTTTTTTTTTTTTAGTTTTATACTTTTTTTAAGTTTTTTCATTTTTTTTTGTTTAAGGTTTTTCAAATTTTTTTTTTGTTTTGAGTTTTTCAAATTTTTTTTGGTTTTATAAATTTGTAAATATATATATTTAAGTTATTATTATTATTATTATTATATATTATAATAATTTTTTTTAGTTGGCCAAACATTTTTTTTTATATATAAATATATATAGGTAAAATTAATAGATTTCCAGGGTTAAAATAACGAACCGAAATTTTCCCGGCAACGGCGCAAAAAACTTGATGTGGTTAAAACTTCAAAATTATTTGCGGTCACGCGGCGACCCGGCAACGGCGCCAAAAGCTTGATGTGGTTAAAACTCCAAAATTATTTGCGGTCACGCGGCGACCCGGCGGTTTTATTTGAGAAAAAGGCGAAAGTGAATTTATTTAAGAAAACGGGGCGCGCGATTATTATTTATTTTGGATATAAAAAGGTTAAGATCGAGTTTAACGAAAGGAGGCAAGTGCACCTATCGTGAGTAGTACATGATATTCCGGGTGAATATCGAGGTCGTATTGTTCCGTCCGGTTCGATTATTTCACTCTTCCCTGGAGGGGACTATTATTTTACCGATAATTACTTGTCGGGTATTTTTATATAATAAAAAGCAAAAATGGCAGAAAGAAAATGAAAGCATGAAGGTGGTGCCGATGAAGAGCTTAGCTCGATGGCACCGAAAAAAACAATTGAACTAAAATAAACTTTAATAAAAAGAGCTCCTGAATTTCTAATTAATTAAGGGCGGAGACTTGGCCGTGGAGGTTCCACTAAAATGAGCTCACCTAGCTATAGAGCTATCGCTCACCTGAACGCTAAGACTATTCGACCGAACGTTAGTCCGACGAAGGATTCCTCTTAACGCCCGCATTACGCTAAGAACCCCGTTATTGGGTGGGGAACCCAATCCGGTAGAGTTGGCGTGCCCTCTCTCTCGAGGGTTAGTGCGGAACTCTCTTGCCAAGGGGTGATCTGTCCATACGCACGGCCTCTCGGCGAGCGTATGGAAAACGGAAATAGGGCCCACACATCGATATGTGGTCCTACTCGTCGTTAACCCCGGACAAGCCTTAAGTACTTTTAATTATATAGAAAAATTAGACCTTTAATTATTTTAAGCTATTTTATCTGTCCCAATGCTCTTCGATGCCGAGGACAAGAACTGTTAGCCACTCATCGGAATGGGGACGGCTTGCGGAAAAGCAGAAAATAAAGCAGTAAAGAAAGCAGTAAATGAAAGCGATAAAATAAAGCAATAAAGGAAAGCTGAAAATTGCAAGTCCTACTCAAACGAGTAGGACTGAAGAAAGCAGTAAATTGCGAGTCCCGGCGCAAATGCGTGGGCGGGAGAAAGAAAGCGGTAAAACGCACACACGCAAACCCTGCTCAAATGAGTAGGAGAAAATAAATGCGGGTCCTACTCAACCGAGTAGGACAAAATAAATGCAACGCACGCACACTCTCTCTCGACATAAATGAAAACACACACACTCTTCAGAAAGTAAACACACTCTACCGAAATAAAATCCAGCCATTAAACTCAAGTGAGTAGGCGGAAAAAAGGAAAATTACAAACTCACGCACTCTACAGAAAGTAAAATAAACAAGCGCCATTTAACTCTTAACGAGTAGGCGGAAATAAATGCGCACACACACAAGTACAAAAAAATGCAAAAAAAAACTAAGTTGTCTAAAAATGAAAACAACTGCATTTCTACCGCTAGAATGCGGTAAGAAATGCATAAAAAGCGAGAATAAAAATTAACCGAAAGAAATTTTGCAAATAAAAAAAAGAAAATGCAAGTGATCAAAAAATTAAAACGAATACATTTCTACCGCTAGAATGCGGTAGAAACATAAAAAGAGAACGAAAAATTAAAAGAGCAAAAGATTAAAATGAAAAACTAAGGTGCACGAAAAATTGAAACGACTAAAATATCATTCCTATAACTCCGTAAAAAAGCAAAAAAAGTGCGAATAAAGGGAAAAGAACGAAAAGTTTTACGAAATAAAAGCTAAGTTAAAAAGAAAAAACACTTTGAAAACGATTTTACGGATCTATAGGATGAATTAGAAACTATGAAATCTAAGCTAACCAAAACAAAGTAAAAATAACTAACATAAAAACAAGAAAACTAATCTCATACACACACACACCCATTACAAAAGAAGGAAAATAAAGCTAAGTTAAAACAAGAAAAAGATAAGATTGCAAAGGGAAGATTTGCATTAATCCATTCCAAAGCCATATTAAAGAAGAAAAAGAATACATTTTATTAAATAAAAGGACGAGTTACAAAGACCGAAAATAAAAATAAAACTAAGGAGAGGGGAGAAATTATCCCTTACATAAGCCTTGGAAGCATTCCCTGCAGCATTTCCCCTATACAAAATGGTGCCCAAAAGGGAACAGAAATCCAGAGCAGAACCTCTGAATTTATAGAAAAAATTTACATGGGTCACGCCCTTGGTCACGGGCGTGACAGGGGGCGTGACAGTACTACTTGAGAAGGCGGCCTGCGATTTGACGGGAAGTGGACTTCGGGCTGGACACGTGTCGGTCTCGCAGTGGTCACGCCCTTGGTCACGGGCGTGACGGGGGCGTGTCAAGCAGGTGGATCTGGGCGCGGTGCGCGCCGAAAGTCTTCGGGCAGGTCCTTGTCGGCCAGACGCAGTGGTCACGCCCCAGGTCACGGCGTGACTCTTTGGCGTGTCGGCTGGTCGACACTCGACGAATGTCGAGCTGAAAGTGTCGAGTTGAAAATCGTCGAGCGGAAAGAGGTGTCACGCCCTAGGTCACGGGCGTGACTCTAGGCGTGACTGCTAGTGTCGACACTCGACGATCGTCGAGATGAAATCGTCGAGTGGAGTGACACGGGCTTGGGTCACGCCCCGTGTCGGTAACACGGGCGTGACCCCGGCGTGTCAGGCTTTTCTTCCGAAAATTGCAGATTTCACGGTTTTTGACGTGTCACGCCCTTTCACGGGCGTGACCAATATGTCACGGGCGTGACATGTCAATTTTTGGCAGATTTTTTGATTTTTCCTGAAAAATAAAATAAAATAAGTTAGTATAAATATTTACAAAAATAGGAGCATTTTATTGAATAAAAATATGTAAAAACGACAAAATAAATGAAAATAACTAAATTAATATACACAAAAATAGGTATATTTACGCACTCATCAGTGTTTCAGATTTCGGTCTAAGGAAGAACACCAGGAAAACCCATAGTAGTCATCTACAACTACAAATGTGTAGACCTTCCTACCTAGGCTGATGAACTGGCATAGGACCAAAGAGATCCATATGCAAGAGGTATAAGCACCTCACAGCATCTTTGTTCTCAATGCTATTAAAGGTGATCTAGTCTGCTTGCCCTTTTGACAAGCTGAGCATATCCCATCTTTAATACACTTAACCTAGGACCATTCCTCACTAACTCTTTACTATAGATGTTGGGTACATTGGTTTAAATAACCTGATTTGAAGAAGCCTCACCCAACTCCATGATATACATCAAAATGTATTTGATGTGTTTTGAGTTTACTTGTCAGGTTAATATAGTTGAAGTATTGTAGGAAAGAAGCAAAAGTTTCTAAGTCCATGTGTCGACACCCAGAGGGAAAGTGTCGACACTTAAGAAGGACCTGTAGACTGATCTATCACCATACCATCAAGCAGTGTCGACACTTGGAGTCATTGTGTCGACACTGGGATGCAGAGTCGACACCAGACAGAAAGTGTCGACACAAGGCGCTGTGTCGACACTCCAGTGAAGAAGAGTGCAGTGAAGCAGTGTCGAAACATAGCAGTTGTGTCGACACCCAGTGAAACTGTGTCTACATCAGAAAGTGTCGACACTTGGAGGCTGTGTCGACACTCAGCAAAAGTCAGCAGAGACTAAGTATAAGTGTCGACACCCAATCAATTTATCGACACACAGCAGAGAGTCACACTTGAAGAAAGTGTCGACACAAGAAAGAATGTGTCGACAACTCAGCTGAAGACTCAACACTTGATGAAAGTGTCGACACAAGGAGCTATGTCGACACTTAGTAAAGATCAGCAAAGTTCAACAAAAATATTCTAGTACAAGTGTCACACTAAGGGAATGTGTCGACACTCAGCCAGATCTCGACAGAAGAAGAATGTGTCGACACAAGGAGCTGTGTCGACACTCAACAAGTATCAACACTAAAGACATGTGTCGACACCAAGAAGCAGTGTCGACACTTAATAGATTCAACACATGAAGATGTGTCGACACAAAGGAGATGTGTCGACACTTAGAAGAATTCAGCAAAATACTGAAGTTCAAGGACTTGTGTCGACAACACATTATCAGTGTCGACACATGAAAAGAAGCAGTGTCGAGATATTAAATCTACAACACAAGGAGTTGTGTCGACACCTTTTAGGCTAGTGTCGACACTTAGACAACTTGTGTCGACACTTGGTCTATAAGTGTCGACACTTAAAGACAGACAGTCTCGACACTTG
>CM077164.1:43298420-43362275 GCA_039583875.1 Platanthera guangdongensis | reverse complement strand
TATTGTTGAAGAGGTATAAATGTCTGCAGCTGCATTACAAAGGAAAGAGAAGCTCAACTATCTAAGAAGAGGTTCAGAGAACAAACAGAATTAAAGCCTGATTTTGAACAATGGATTCCAACCTCCAGGACTATTATTCTGACTGCTTGGCATGCGGTTAAAGAAAATCTGCATGATAGAGGGAAGTGGTATTCTGAACAGGAATGAAGCAAATGTCAGGAGCGACATGATGCTATATACCAGTTCAGAAGAGACCTTAGAGCTAGGAAGATACCGGCTAACTCTGTGGAGCCTAGCAAGTATTTCCTAATGCTATTTCATTACTTTGAAAGGCAAAGGATCAAGGCGGAAGAGATCTAGAAGAAGGATATTAAAGGAAAGAAGCTGGTTGAGGACACTGGAGCTTCAGTACAAGCTACGATTCAGTCTGGAAAAGAAATCGTCATTAAGGAACATGATCAATCCTAGGGTTAGATTGACTAGGTTTAGGTCTATGTAATAGTTTTGGACTAAATCTTTGTTATTCTGAATTGCTGAACATGTATAAATGAATTCCTTGGTCTAGCCATGATTTGATATTGTATACTTAAGTTTGTGTGATGCATGATCACTATACTATAACATATTTTATGACAATATTATTACATACTGTGTCTGCTTATAGTTAACCATGTCTTTGAAATGACTGTTTACATCAAAATCCTTATTTTATTATAAGTGATGTATATCATTAACAAAGTGTTATGACTTCTCCAAATAGGACGAGATTGTTGGGTACATTGGACACTGTGTACCTGATTTGGAGAATCCTCACTTAACTCAATGATATACATCATTGTGTATTTGATGGGATGTTGAGTTTCAATGTGCAGGATAAGGAAATGCAGTAAAATATTCTAAGTACAAGTGTCGACACTTGTGAAGGAAATGTGTCGACACCAGGAGCCCAATTATGTCGACACACAGGACTTGTGTCAACATACAGAAATTCAGTCTACAACAATTGTGTCGACACACATGACTTGTGTCAACACACTCAAGAATTTTGTTGACACCAATTATGTCAAGACTGGAAGCAGATTGTGTCGACACACAGGACTTGTGTCGACACACTCAAGAATTCTGTCAATACCAACTATGTCAAGACTAGAAGCAAATTATGTCAACACACAGGACTTGTGTCGACACATTCTTCAGAAGCTGTGTCGAGAAAATAAAGAAGAGTTGTGTCGACATTCTATGAGCTATGTCAACATCATCAAGAATTATGTCGACACATGTTCCATTTGTGTAGACACATATGAAGTTTTGTCTCGACACTCTATGCTCAGGTAAAAGTGGCAAAGGTTCCAATGTCAAGACTGAAGACTTGATAGCTGTCGTAACTGACAAAGTTGTCAAATCTATTAGAAGGTAGTTATAAACCGGATCATCCGGTAACGTCGGATGGGATCTATATAAAGACCTGTTCTATCAAAGAATGTGCGAGAAGAACAAAGTAGTTATTTCATCCTGAAATCAACAAGTCTCTGTTAAAGAGAAGGCAGATCCTGAACAAGTCTGCAAGGAGAATTCAGAGTTACATCTAAAAGAAGGGGAGAGCTGGATTGTGGATCGACTCCAACTTTTCATGAAAGATCAACGTTACTTTGTTCAGATTTAAGAAGCTTTGATGAAGCTAAGATAGGTTGAATCCTAAGTAGTCAGTTCATTCCAGAACTGATCAAGAAGTATTCATCCATTAATCTTTCTCTTGGGTGAAGAAATAATCATTCTGTCAATCAAATTTTGTAAGATCTTTCATAGATCTGAGGTAGGATTCTTTGAAAGAATCTGAGTTGTAGGATTGTTTGTAATCCGAGTTGTCGGCCTGGTTATAAGGGCTAAGGTAGGGCTTGATAGCCTTTGTGTACGAGTGTGGACTCACTCTGAGGTAGGATTCTCTGAAAGAATCTAAGTTGTAGGACTTGCTGAAGTCTGAGCTATAAGAACCATTCTGGGTTCTGATTTGTAAGATCTAAAGATCTGAGAAGAAGGAAGGAAGTTAGGCTGAATCTAGTATACTGCTAGATAGGCGAAGGGGGGAAGTGGATGTACCCATCTCTTGGGAAACCACTACAAATCTGTGTGTTTGCTATGTTGGCTGTGTTTGTTTTAATCTGTGCTGTGATAGTTGTAGCATAGGTTGTCTAACTTTGAAAAAATTTATCTGCCTAAATAAAATAAGAATTGAACCTATTCACCCCCCCTTTAGGTGTTTAGGGTATCTTGAAACCAATTCTTTCAGCTAGCATCTGTGACCTCTTACAACGAGCTCTTCCTCTCTGCCAAATACCAAGAACGTATCCTTAGTCCTTCTCAAGTACTTTTGGATGTTCTTGATAGCTTTCTAGTGACCATCACCAGGGTTAGACTGATACCTGCTTGTCATGCTCAAGGCATAAGAGACATCGAGTCTTGTACATATCATTGCATACATGATTGACCACAATTACCGAAGCATATGGAATTAACTTCATGCGGTCCTTATCTTCACAAGACTTAGGATACTGGTCCTTTGAGAGACTCACACCATGTGACATGTGTAAGAATCCTTTCTTGGACTCAAGCATGTTGAACAGCTTCAACACCTTATCAATGTATGTACTTTGGGTCATACCCAAAAACTTCTTCGATCTATCTTTATAGATCTTAATATCATGTATATAAGTCACCCTGCCCAAGTCTTTCATAGAAAAGAAGTTCCCTAGGTTGTTCTTAACAACTTGTGGTGTCAGTTTGTCATTCCCGATAAGTAGTATGTCATCGATATATAATATCAGGAAGACAACAATACTCCCACTAATCCTCTTGTAAACCACGGTTCATCCTCATTCTTAATAAAGCCAAACTCTTTGATCTTGTCATCAAAATAAAGATTCCAACTGTTGGATCCCTAGTTTGGATTTGGGCTAGATTCACTAATTAGGTTAAGTTTTGACCCATATTGTATAACTAGGGTCAAGTCCTTGAGTCCTAGAGTTTAGGCTAAGTCATTAGGTTCAACATTCATGGACCAGCCAGCAGAAGACTTTAGGAGACTCAAGACTTAGAAGAATTCAAGTTCAAAATTATCAGTTCGAAATTCTTTGAACTCAGCTCGACGATCGTCGATCTCAGATCGACGAACTCAGAATCAATTCTCTGAGTTGAGCTCAATGATATTCGAGCTTAGATTGACGAAGTCTGGAGTTCAACTTCAACACTTTATTTACAGTTTATTTTTGCTAAACTGAGCTCGATGAAGATAGATTCTTAGCTCGACGAACTTGGTCCGCAGAATTGGCAAGTTATTCGCTGAGCACAAGTTGACGAACATGATTTCTTAGCTCGACAAACTTGGATCTCCGGTCGACGAAATCTCGACAATTTCTGTCCAGTGCCAGACTTAGAGTTTTTCCTTATTTTCTATCCTTATTCTATATATTATTTAACAGTAATTTCCTGAGTAATTAATGCACATATTCTCTTGAATATAGCCGTTATTGGAAGCATTAATTATGGTCTTCATCAGGGTTAATTACTTGCTTAATTTATTGGAATAGTTAAGAAACTCATTAAAGGTAATATTCTCCATCCGTATTTCATTCTCTAGGCAATCAACAATCAATGCATAGAATTCAAAATTCAAAGGAGAATTCGACAAAGAATATAAGAGAGTCTTTCTCTTTTCGGACTTTAATAGATACATAGATACACAAATACACAGAGACTAGACAGAGAATACAGAAATATTCAGAACTCTTCTCTGTGCAGAAAATAACCAGTTTTCTCCTTGTGCTTACTGAAGACTGAAGAAGAACAACAAACAAAGATCAAGAGACTTCCACAACTTCTTGTCCAGGAACATTCAAGGACAACAACATTCAATCAGTCAGAAAGTTCCTGGACATTATTTTCAAGACAAGGCTGAAGACCTACACCCTGAGCAAGGCTCAAAGTTATTTTGGAAGGAGCTTTTAACAACATCAATCCACTAGTCTTCTCTGTTGATTAGATAAAGAGAAGACAACATCACCTCTCTCACCTCCTGTATAAACGATTTATTAACTTCCTTCAAAAGTTTATTCTTGGTTTTTGGGCACCTGATAAAAAGCTCAAATGGTTATGAGATCTCCCTGAAAATAGATCTTGTGGTGGCAGTCACCTGATCAAAAACCTGCTAGTGGATTCCTACCAGGGTGGTAGAAGAGTGGATGTACCCAGTTTGGAAAACCACTATAAAATTCTTGTGTTGTCTGGTTGATCATTTTCTTTGTTATTCGTTCTTTACTGTGATAGTTTAGTTTGCTGTGATAGAATAATTTTGCTTACTTTGAATTTACTGTTATACTATTATAGTATCACCTATTTTAATACTCTGATATAAATCAAAGCCGCCAGAAATTTTAATTACTCTATTCACCCCCCTTTAGAGTAAATCAGGTCTATCCCCTATATTGGTATCATTGGTATACCATATCTTTTAATTGGTATCAGAGGGGTGTTCCTTTGGTTGTACAAGCTAACACTTGAACCAAAAGATCCTTAATAGATCTGATTTCCTTTTCCCTTAGTTTTTCAGTTTATTTCATAGCATAGCACAGAACAAGGATTATGAATGCAACAGACCTCTAGTTTGTAACTTGAATAAGTTTGCCATCTGAAAGGCAAGAATTAGGCTTTACGTGAATTCTATTGATGAAGACATATATAATACTATTTTGACAGGTCCCCCTCAACCTACAGCTGCTACTACATCTACCAGTATACATGTTGTTCCACCACCTGAGTGGACTGATGCTCAAAAGAAGGCAAAGATAGCAGATGCAAAGGCCATGAATATTTTGGCTCAAACTATGTCAGATGACATATTCCAGAAGGTGGTTGAGTGCACATCTGCCAAGGCTATCTGGGAATCTCTCAACTAGATGGTTGCTGGATCAACAGATGAGAGAAAAGATAGGAGATCTAACCTCATCTCTCAGTATGAGAATTTTAAGAAAGATGAATCTGAGTTTGTCAGTGACATGTACAACAGACTAAGCTCAATCATCAATGAGCTAAAGACTCTGGACAAAGACATCACTCTCACGGAAGTGAATGACAAAATCCTCATGTACTTCCCAAGCTCATGGGATTCCAGAATATGGCCAATCAAGGAGGCCAGAAGCTTAAATGAGATTTCCACTGAATTTCTTCTGGGAAATCTCAAGTCATATGAGCAACTGATAAAGTTAAGAGAAGCTGCAAAGCAGGAGACTCCTCCAGCAACAAGAAAAGAACAAAGCATAACTTTCAAATCTTTAGAGGCAACAGAAGCTCCAACAGTAAGTGAAGAACTTCTGAGTCTCTTAGCCAAGAGATTCTACAAGATGTCAAAGAAGGACTTCAGAAGAAAGTCATCTAGGCAAGATGACAAACCAAGATATGACAAAATACTCACTGAAGATATTATTTGTTTTGAGTGCAGGAAACCAGGACACTTTATCTCAGAGTGTCCAAAAAATCAAAAGAAGGAGAGAAGAAGAGAAAAGGACTCCAGAAAGCAACACTACAACAAGCCTTCCTCCAGCAAGCTTAAAAGAAAGGAGAAAGGGTTTGTGGCTGAGACCTAGAGTGATACAGATGAAGAATATTCATCTTCTAGCTCCAGTGAAGATGAAGAGGAGGCAAAGGCAAGGGAAGTTTACCTTATGGCTATCAATGACTCCTGCAGCCCATCAGAAGCTGAGCAGTCAGATAATGATGAATCATCAGAATCTAAGGCAGATCAGGTACTATCTTCCTTTGATTACAGTTCATAAAATTCTAAAACTGAATCTAAATCTTTATGTATAGATTTAATTAATTCTGAAAAAGAAATTAAAACTCTTAGGAAAAATTTGTCTGATCAAGAAAACTTGACTTCTGAAAACATTAAACTAAAAGATTAATTAACTCTAGCAAATGAACAAATCATCTCACTAAAATCTTAATTAGCTGAGGCAAGGCAACTTGAAGAATCCCTAAATGGGAGAAGTATCAAGTTTATGGACATCACAAGCACAGTGAATGCCAGACTAAATGACAAGCTGGGCTTAGGTGCTTCATCAAGCCAACCCTCACTGATCTAGAAAAATATATTGTCAACACCTATTAAATTTGTTTTAGAAAAAGGTAAATAAAAGATAGATAATAATAATAATATTAAACAAACATAAGTAAAACCAAAGAATAAGAAAAAGAGAAAGAATGAGAAAAATCTATATCATAACAATGTTCAACAGATTTCGTCGAACTCAGATCGACGAAATGTGTACAGTTCGTCGAACTCAAGTAGACAAACTCCGAATGCAAATTTCCATTATAATTATTCGTTGACCTATGATCGACGAAACCAGTATGGTTCGTCGACTCAAGATCGACGATTTTGGGGCCCAGAGAATGAATATTCTCATTCTCTGAGTGGAGTTCGACAAACTCATCCCCATTCGTCGAACTCAGATCGACCAACTTACCTGAATTCATCGAACGCAGTTCATCTTAACAGAAACTTTAATTCTTTCAGAACTAATAATCAACCAAGATCTTTCATTAACCAATTTAATCAATGGATAATTCCTCCAAGAAGATATCAGCCCTTAGGTTATAAATGTCAACCTGAATATTCATATATCTCTAGTTTTAATTATATAAAGAAAGAAGGACCCAAGGTAACCTGGGTCAAGAATAGCTAATCTGTTTTATTGTAGGTGAAAGACTATCCCACCACAGAGCAACAGTGGTATCTGGATAGTGGCTGTTCAAAACACATGACTGGAAACAAGGACAACCTAATCAACTACAAGTCAAAGCTAGGACCCAAAGTAATATTTGGTGATTACAATTATGGTTAGACAGAAGGATATGGAAAGGTCAAGATTGGAGCAGTCACCTTCAGGAATGTTGCTTATGTAAATGGATTGAAGCATAACCTTATATCCATAAGTCAGTTATGTGATGAAAGGTTTCAGGTATCATTTAATAAAACTTCTTGTATTATTACTTCAGTAGATAACCAAGTAGTTCTAACTGGTACTAGAGTAGGAAACATTTATATAGTTAACTTTATGTCTGCCAAAACTGAAATTTGCCTATTTAATCAAGCTAGTAACAATAATGACCTTTGGCATACGAGATTAGGACATGTTAACTTGAAAAATATTACTAAACTCTTTAGGGACAACCTTGTTAGAGGATTGCCTTCTTGCCCCTACAAGAAGGAAAGACTTTGCAGGGCTTGTTAATTAGGTAAGCAAACTAAAAATAGTTTTAAATCTATAAATAAAAGTGACACACCTAGAATATTGTACTTACTACATATGGACCTTTTTGGCCCTATTGTTGTACAAAGCATAGGAGGGAAATCTTATACTTTAGTGATTGTAGATGAATTCTCAAGATTCACTTAGGTATTCTTTCTGAGATCTAAGTCAGATAACTTCAAGGTTCTTACAGATTTTCTCAAGAACATATAGATTGAGTACTCTACTCAAGTTGCATTGATCAAAAGTGATCATGGTATTGAGTTTGAGTCTCTTCTTATGCAAGAGTTCTGTGAGAAGGAAGGTATCAAGCACTGCTTCTCAGCTCCTAGAACTCCTCAACAAAATGGGGTTGCTGAAAGGAAAAAAATAGAACCCTAATTGAATCTGCAGACACATTACTTGCAGATGCTTACTTGCCCCGATCCTTTTGGGCAGAGGTTGTGAGCATACCAAATTATATACTGAACAGAAGTCTGATACACAAGCTTAAGAATAAGACTCCTTATGAGCTACTTAAAGGGAAGAAACCTAAAGCATACTATTTTAAAATTTTTTGTCGCACTTATTATATTCACAATAATAATAAAAAACACATTAGAAAATTTGAAGCCACGGCTGAAATAGGAATATTTCTTGGATATTCCCAAGTAAGCAAGGCTTATAGGGTTTATAATAAATCAACCATGAAAATAGAATAATCTACTCATATTTCATTTGATGAAACTAACATGTTTTATAAGGAGAAAGAAATTTCTACCAATAACACTTTGCAGGTACCTCACTTGTGTGAGAGATTGAATGATCTAAGCCTCACCAAAAAGGCTCCATCACATCCTTCTCCACAAGTTGAAGAAGACAGTGAAGAAGAAAGCTTGGAAGTGGCTGAACTTCCTCCAACAACTATTATAATTCCACCAGAGGAATTAATTCCCCAAGCTGTTGCTCTACCAACTCCTCCTACTGAATTTGTCACACTTAGAGATCACCTTGTATCTCAAGTGATTGGAGTCATTTCAGTTGGTGTGCAGACAAGGCATCAACTCCACCAGGACATGATGTATGCCTTCTTCATATCTCAAACCGAGCCCCAATCCATTAAAGATGCTGAGCAAGATCCACACCGGATTATTGTAATGTAAGAGGAGCTCAACCAATTTGAGAGATGTAGAGCTTGGGATTTAGTTCCAAGACCCAAAGACTACCCAGTCATTATAACTAAATGGGTATTTAGAAACAAACTAGATGCTCAAGGTCTTATCATAAGGAACAAGGCCAGACTAGTTGCTCAAGGATACAGACAAGAGGAAGGCATAGACTATGATCAGACATTTGCACCTATTGCAAGGCTAGAAGCAATCAGAATTTTCCTTGCATATGCTGCATACAAGAAGTTCACTGTATACCAGATGGATGTCAAAAGTGCATTCATTAATTATGAATCCAAAGAAGAGGTCTATGTAGAACAATCACCAGGTTTTATTTCTCCTACTCATCCCTCTTATGTTTTCAAATTGCATAAGGCTCTCTATGGTCTAAAGCAAGCTCCAAGAGCTTGGTATGAAACCTTAGCTAGTTTTCTCCTAGAACATAAATTTTCTAGAGGCATAGTAGATAAGACCTTATTTATTAAGCATCATCATGATAAAATATTATTAGTACAAATATATGTAGATGACATTATATTTGGTTCTACAGATTCCAAACTATGCAAAAGGTTCTCCAACCTTATGCATTACAAGTTTGAAATGAGTAGCATGACTGAGCTCTCCTACTTCCTTGGTATCCAAGTGAAGCAGTCACCTAATGACATCTTCTTATCCCAATCTAAATATGCTAAGGAGCTGATTAAAAGGTTTAGGATGGCTGATGCTTCAGCAAAGAAAATACCTATGACTACCAATGCTGTAATTGATTCTGATGAACATGGGAAACCTATAGATCAGAAATTATATAGGGCCATTGTTGGGTCCCTATTATATCTTACAGCAAGTAGACCAGAAATTATGTTTGATACATGTCTTTGTGCTTGGTTTCATGTGAATCCTAAATAGTCTCACCTTATTTTCCTAAAAAGAATTTTGAGATATATAAAGAGTTACCCTAATTTAGGACTCTGGTATCCAACTTATTCAGAATTTGAGTTAACTGGATACTCTGATGCTGACTTTGCCGGATGTAGAGTGGACATGAAGAGTACATCAGGGACATGTCAGTTCCTTAGTGATAGGCTAGTGTCATGGTTTTGCAAGAAACAAACATCTGTGTCTACCTCAACAACAGAAGTTGAGCATATTGCAGCTGGCAGTTGTTGTTCACAAATGCTGTGGATTCAAAACCAACTCCTAGATTATGGTGTCAACTTAAATAATTCAACTTTATTGTGTGATAACGCCAGTGCAATTTCTATTGCACAAAATCCAGTGCATCATAATAGGACTAAACATATAGTTGTAAGACATCATTTCATTAGAGAGTGTGTAGATAAAAAGAAAATTAATCTCACCTTTGTCTCTACTGATTTACAAAAGGCAGATATCTTCACTAAACCCTTGGATGAGAAGAAACATCTGTTTTTTATGAATCAGCTAGGTATGATCAATGGAGATGCATTAATTTAATTTTCTGTCTGTGGTCGAAGAATATACCACAGTTCGTCGAACAGATATCGACGAACTGAGAAAGGTTTTTGAGAACTTCGTCGACCTGAGATCGACGAACTCTCTATGTGTGAAGTTTTATTCGTCGAACAGAGATCGACGATAATTCTTCAGAAAATGTTTTGTCGACCTGAGATCAACGAAATGTTTTCCCTTCTTTTGACTGAGATCGACGAACTCTTTTGTCAATAAAATATTTCGTCGAACCCAGATCAAAGAATTTTTATTTTTCGTCGGACAGAGTCTGCCGCTTCATATTATGAAAACCATATATCTAGGTTTTCTTCCAGCTCCGTTCCACGCTTTCTATTCTCCTTGCACTTGATCTCTCTGTTTTCCTTTGCTGGCGAACAATGGCGATTCTAGCAAGCTCTCTGGCGACGATGAAGTTCGATATGGGATTCGACATCGATTTTGAATCGTTCCAACATTCAGACCAAATCTTTTTGGATATACTAAAACTGTTTCAGGAACAGAATCTGAAGAAATTCATGACACACCGAATCAAGATAACATCGACAAAGATTCGAGAATGGGTATTCTCTTCCACCACTCCAGATGCAGATACAATGACCGAGACTATATCCGACAATTAGATTTCTTTAATCCCCACCGTATTGTCTGTGATTTTCGGTTTGATGAATGGTAATGAAGATATTGAGATGGATAATACTGAATATGATAACACACTAATAAAAATGGGTCATACTGGAGAAAACCCAAATAAATTGCTAAAGAAAAATTTATCTTATGAGTATAAATTCTTAGCCAATGTAGTGGGCAAGGTGTTGCTTGGCAAGCACACAGCCCATGACTACACTACCAAGCACCAGTTCTTAGTGATGTGTGCCTTGGTAAATAAGAAAGCAGTTATCTGGGGAAAACTGCTGTTTGATAGGATTCTGAGAATCTTCCTTCAAGATAAGGCACCTGAACTACTGGTCTCTCCGACAGTGTTCATTAATGCCTCAAAAAGGCTTACATCTGCACTTTTCGGCAGACGGGAGAGGAAAATCTCATATCTATCCAAGGCTTCATCCTCTTCCAGGACTTCTGAGAGCACTAGGGCAATGAAAGCCACTCCTCCACCTCCAGAAGATGTCCTTCCCTCCACCAGAATTCCTTCACCTCCTACATAACAACAACCATCTTCCTCTCCTCAACAACAACATCTACCCACACCAGTTCTAGCACCAGTTCTATCTCCAGAACATACTACACCTCTTCCATATCCACCTCCTCATTCCCCACCTCCAATTAATCTATCTGACATTCCATCTAACTCAAAACCCTCTTATAATCTACTGTCTCCTCCACTACCTCCACATAAATATCCAATCCAGGAACCCATCTCCTCACCCACAACCACAGTCCCCCTTTCAACCACTGCAATTCCTTCAATTGATATCCCTCCAGTCATCCCCACTGACATTCCATCAATTACTCCCTCCACATTTCCAGACTACACCCACACAGACTTCTCCAATGCATTCTCTGTATGTTCAAATTGTGGACATCAAACTCCCTACTCCTCTGCTCCTGAGCCCCTATACTTAAACTTTTCTGATATAGCAAAAGACCTTTTTGCTTTTATTTCTCCCACTCTTGAGCAACTCATATCTACTGCTATTGATCCTCTCTCTGCTTCAATCATCTCTCTCTTCCAAAATTACTACCCTGTCTTCTGTCCCTTCTTCTAGAGGACTGGCTTCAGGACCCTCTGAACCCAGTGTAACGCCCCGAAACTCAAAGGAGCAAAGGGGGACGTTTTGGGCCAGTTTTGGTTTCTGGCTGACGGCACACGACCTGGGACACGGGCGTGTCCCAGGGCGTATCAAGTGTGTGCCGACACTTAGTCGCGAAGTCGTCGAGTTACACTCGACGATTCGTCGAGAAAGGGCACACGGCCTGCGACACGGGCGTGTCGCAGGGCGTGTCGACCCGTGTCGACACTTAGCCGTTAAATCGTCGAGTTATTCTCGACGATTCGTCGAGATTGGGCACACGGCCTGCGACACGGGCGTGTCGCAGGGCGTGTCGACCCGTGTCGACGATCGTCAAGGTGAAATCGTCGAGATTCACTCGACGATCGTCGAGACAAGGCACACGGCCTAGGACACGGGCGTGTCCAAGGCCGTGTCATCCAGTCGTCGTTCTCCCCTCGATGAAATGTCCTGTGTACACGGCCTGGGGGCCCAGGCGTGTCAATGTGACACGGGCAAGGACACGGGTGTGTCCTAGAACCCGTGCAGTGCTCGGGTTGGAAACGGGGGAAAAATCATGGGGTACACGGCCGGCTACACGGCCGTGTCAGCTGGAACACGGGCGTGTCAGCTCGAACACGGGCGTGTTCGATACCCGTGTGCGTGTTCAGAAGATTCGATTTTGACGGCGAATGCGGCACACGGCCCTGGACACGGGCGTGTGCCAGGCCGTGTTCGGTCCAGATTGGGCATTTCAGCCCCGAATCAAAGCCGCTCGTTTTCTTAGGTTGAGATCCGACGGCTGGGGATGGTTCCTGGGAGGATATACACGGGTTTGACTTAAGAAAAATCCATTTTCCTTCACTTGATCATCTCTCCAAACCCTTGGAGAAAGAGGAAAGCTATTGGAGGAAGAAGAGCTAGATCCGCCATTGGAGGAGCTTCGGAGCTCCGAATCGCAAGCCGACTCCGGATCCACGGAGGCAACGCAAGCGCGGTGATTTCTATCCGATTACATTTCGATGGCGCCAAAGAGGAACGCAAGGGTAACGATCCTCACTTGTGAGCATGATAGCTCTCTTTCTTAGCATAGGAAGCCCTCTCTCGCGAGTTTGCGAAGAGTTGGAGGCGTTCCTTCGGGTAGATATGTAAAGTCCCCGTTGTTTAGCGTCCGTATGCGAGAACGGACATAGGCATTTTGGTTGAAGCCTACCCGGACATGTTAGTCCGGATCGGTGATGCTGCATTGCATAAGGCCGGAGAAGACTCCGTGCTATTTGGTGTTTTCGGGTTTTCTACGCGGTAGATTACAACAGGGAGCCTCGGGGACTAACCCAAAGGTGCACCCGGAAAACTGGGCGGACACGAGGTCTTGCCAACTTGGTGGCTTGGAAGCCAACTTGAACATAACCGGGTTATGTGACTTGTGGTGAAAATGGGACTCGGTAGAAGTTTGACCTGCGCATATGGTTTAAATTACCGTTGCGGGCGCATATGGTTTAAATTACCGTTGCGTTGTGAGCACGGGTTAGATGGAACCGTACCCACTCTATGTCGTTCGGATTAGGGCCGTTGGCATAGATGAGGGTCTTCGGCGGTCTATGGTTTTAATTACCGTGACCCATGCCAGGAAGACAATCTGCTCATTGTTTGGCCGTCCAAGAGAGGATGACGGTGAGTCGGCAGACTTAGACTGCGTTCACCAAGAATGTGCCCTGAGTGCACGGGGTGTGTGGCCGTTGAGCCTCCGCCTGTGATGAAATGACTATATTTATAATGCTCGCTTATGCTAATGAAATGCAGGGAAGGAGCATCGCCGCCCCGAGTTGGGGGCGGGATCGTTATAATTTGGTCAGCATTGCTGACCGTTGCTTTGTTTGCCACCGTGCGGTGGTTTGTTTGCTTGCAGGTGCAGCTGGACCGAGCGGTCAATAGCGGGCTAAAGCCCTTTTTGCGAAGCTGGCCCTCGAAGGCCCAAGTGTAATGTTTTCTATTTTTATTCATGTATGGCCGGCCTGCGTGCCGAGGTTGGTAAATCATGTAACAGACAAGTGAAACTTTTTGTAAGGCCTTAAGGCCAATGTTTGGGTATTTTTGTATACATTCCTAAATGTTGTATTAGTGGACATTCGTGCTCTTATGCTGGGTTCTTGTTTACAACTTATATTAACTGCTTCCGCTAGAATGCTCTGTGTAGGACGTTGAGATTGGTTGGTTGGTTTCCATAAGTAACCACCCGGTCTGTCTGTGGTATATGGCGTCGGGCCCCGGCCGGACCTACTGCTATATGTTATGCGACGGATAGGGGGTGTTACAATTTGGTATCAGACTACTGGTTTTGGTCGGGCTTAAACGGAATTCGTGGTCGAATTCTTTTTAAGGGGTGGTGAGCACATTGTGTGCGTCATCGTTATAATGGTAAAAGAACCCATGAATGTCCACTTAGGAATGAAAATACTCGTGTTTGAGGAACCTGCGTGTTCCTATAATTGCTGTTTGCAATGTTATTTGGTCGCTTAACGGTGTTTTGTACCACTATAGGTGACCCGAAGTGGTGTTGGGCCGTCAGAACGCCGAGGTTCTGAGGCTAGTAGTGCACCAGAAGTTGCTCCAGCAACACCTTTGTCGGCTGAAAATATACGATTGGTGGCTGAAGCGGTGTTGGCCGTGATCAATGCGCAGCCTGGAAGGCAAGCGCAGCAGCCAGCTCCTGTGATGGAGCAAGATCCTCTGCAAGAGGCCGAGCCGAGGAGGATGGAGCAAGTGGTTGTAGAACCAATGGTGCCAAGGAGGGCGACTGAGAGGCAGTTGAAGCATGTAATGAGCTTTAACCCTCCGTTATTCTCGGGGTTGGGAACCCCATCGCAGGCTGAAGACTGGCTCTCTAGGGTGAAGAGAGTCATGACAGCGACGGAGACGGAGGAGTGGCAAATGACCACCATCGCTACGTTCCTTCTGGATGGGGAAGCGAGGATATGGTGGGAAGGTTTGGAGCTGCATCATTTGAGAGGTAGACAACTGATAGACGTTCCGATGGAAGAGTTCTCGGAATTGTTTTTAGCAAGATACCTCCCTTCTACTCAGAGGATTTCAATGGAGAATGAGTTCCTGAAGTTGGTGCAGGGTGAGAGGAGCGTGGATGAATATCTCCACGAGTTTACGCGGTTGAGTCGTTATGCTAGCTCCATCATCATGGATGAGGAGCGCAAGACTAATCGTTTTTATGAAGGCTTGAGGGATGAGCTGAGATTGTTACTGTCGGGGCCAATGATGCAGGGTTTCTTAACCTTGGTCAATACTGCCCGGTCCTTGGAGAAGGACATGAAGAGTGTACAAGCGAAGAAAGGCTTGGGCGAGAAGAAATCTGGGTTTAAAGTGCCGACTACTTCAAAGTCTGGCTATCAAAGATTCTTTAAGAAGCATAGGACTTCGGGTCCAGCTCCTTCTGGTGCTTCTGGGGCGACTACGAGTCGGACCCCGGGCGCGTGCTTCACTTGTGGCAAGACGGGGCATTTCGCCCGTGATTGTTGGAGCGGACGTCCTAAGTCCGAAAGGAGGCCAGGAGCTACCTACGAAGAGAAGGGAAAGGCGGTGGAGTCGACCGCATCTCATTATGCTCCGACCCAACCAAGGGTTTACAATCTTGGCCAACAGGAGGCCATTAAACAAGCTGACGTGGTGACAGGTACGGTTTAATTTATAGCAAGTCAATTCCTTTATATGCTTGTTATGTATATGTTACCTTACCACTGCTTGTTTAGGATTTGTAATGATTTGTGAAAATCC
Organism: Platanthera guangdongensis; assembly: GCA_039583875.1. NCBI lineage: Eukaryota > Viridiplantae > Streptophyta > Magnoliopsida > Asparagales > Orchidaceae > Platanthera > Platanthera guangdongensis. Next base: position 43,346,822 of record CM077164.1, on the reverse strand, counting down.
CGCACGAGCACTCTTCGATACGGGAGCTTCACACTCCTTCTTGTCCGAAGGATTTATATCACGCATCGGAGTCCCTTCTTCGATGGCGAAGGACAAGTTGGATGTGTTGTTGCCCAATGGGTGTTCGATGCGAGCGGTTAGGATCTGCGAGGTTAAGACTCGTATTGGAGAGCAGGAGTTCGACCTGCGGGCGTCTTTACTTCCGTTAGTGGAGTTCGACGTCATATTTGGTATGGACTGGCTCTCGGAGCAGCAGGCCCATATAGATTGCGGTAGCAAGGAAGTCAAGCTGGGAGCGAGTCGTGAGACGACTTTTACGGGCTTAAAGGGGTCGAGCAAGACGTTGATGTCTGCTCTTCAGGTGGTGAAGGCGGCTCGTGCTGGAGCAGAACTGTTCTTTACACTAGTGGAGGTTGCAAAGCCGAAGCCCGCGATGGATTGTATTTCAGTGGTATCGGAATACCCTGATGTGTTCCCCGCAGATCTTCCTGGAGCCCCGCCACAACGGGAGATAGATTTTACTATCGAGCTAGTGCCAGGTGCAAAGCCTGTGTCACGATCTCCGTATCGGCTAGCGCCTAAGGAAATGGCAGAGCTGAAAGTTCAACTACAAGAGTTGCTGGAGCAAGGGTATGTGCGCCCGAGTTCTTCGTCTTGGAGCGCACCGGTCCTCTTTGTTAAGAAGAAGGACGGAAGCTTGAGGTTGTGTATTGATTATCGGGAGCTAAACAAGCTGACTGAGAAGAACAAGTACCTGATCCCCGGATTGATGATCTCTTCGATCAGTTAGTCGGGTCGACGGTGTACTCGAAGTTGGATCTCAAGTCTGGGTACTATCAGCTGCGGATAAGGGAGAGTGATATCCCGAAGACAGCGTTTAGTACGAGATACGGGCATTATGAGTTTACGGTCATGCCGTTTGGGCTGACTAATGCGCCGTCAGTATTCATGGATTTGATGAACAGGACGTTCAGGGAGTACTTGGACCATTTCGTGATCGTCTTCATCGACGATATTTTGGTGTACTCGCAAAGTGAGGAAGATCACTTCAAGCATCTTCATTTGGTGCTGGAGACACTCAGGAGGAAACCAGTTGTATGCCAAGTTCTCGAAGTGCGAGTTTTGGCTATCCTCAGTAGCGTTCCTCGGGCATATTGTGAGTGGAGAGGGTATTGCTGTGGATCCGGCGAAGATTGTTGCGATACGGGAGTGGCCTGAGCTTGCTACGGTAGCAGAAGTCCGGAGCTTTTTGGGGCTTGCCGGTTATTATAGGCGCTTCGTAGAGAACTTCTCGCGGATAGCGCTACCTCTCACTACTTTGACGAGGAAGGAGCATAAGTTCGTTTGGACGCCGGAGTGCGCGCGAGCTTTTGAGGAATTGAAGTGTCGGTTGACCACGGCGCCTGTGTTGAGTTCGCCGGTTGGGACCGAAGGCTATGAGATATATAGCGATGCTTCAGGCAGCGGTTTGGGTTGTGTGCTACTGCAGCACGGAAGCGTGATAGCTTATGGCTCGAGACAGCTAAAAGTGCACGAGAGGAATTATCCGGTCCACGACTTGGAGTTGGCGGCCGTGATTTTTGCCTTGAAGCTGTGGAGACACTATTCTGTACGGTGTGAAGATTGATATCTACACCGATCACAAGAGCCTGAAGTACCTGATTGATCAGAAGGATCTGAATATGCGGCAGCGTAGGTGGATGGAGTTCCTGGGGGACTATACTTTCAAGATCCACTACGTGCCTGGAAAGGGAATGCGGTTGCGGACGCGTTGAGTCGCCGAGCCCCAGCTCAAGCGAATTGGCTATCAGTGCATGATGAGCGGTTGGTGCAGGAGCTGGAGGCGTTGGAGATTGTTTGTGTGGATAGACAATCTAGTGCTGAAGCAGTGCTGAATTGGACTGAAGTCCAATATGACCTGGCTGATCGGATTCGGCAGGCTTTGGATATGGATGCTCGTATGAAGCAGTTCATGATAGAGGCTCTGGATGGGTCAAATTCCCAATTCGTCGTGGAGGACGGATTGCTGTGGAAAGACGGTCGTTTGTGCGTCCCAAGTGTGGGCAATTTACGGGTGGAGTTGTTGTACGAGCACACCATACCAAGTACTCGATTCACCCGGGGAGCACGAAGATGTACCGCGATATCAAGAAGCTATTTTGGTGGCCGGGTTTGAAGAAGGATGTGGCGCTATACGTAGCGAAGTGCCAAACCTGCGCCTTGGTAAAAGCGGAGTGCCAAAAGCCGGGAGGATTTCTTAAGTCCTTGCCTATTCCGGAGTGGAAATTCGACGACATCTCTATGGACTTTGTGCATGGTTTGCCAAGGTCGCAGAAGGGGAACGACGCCATTTGGGTGGTGGTCGATCGATTAACGAAGGTGTCGCACTTTATTCCGCATAGGAAGGATGATCCGGTGGAGAAGCTGGCGAAGCTTTATGTGGATAACATAGTACGGCTTCATGGTGTGCCCCGCAGCATCGTGAGTGACCGAGATGGGTGGTTCACGTCCAATGATTGGAGGCTGGTGCAGCAAATGTTGGGAACAAAGCTGAAGTTTAGCACAGCCTTCCATCCGCAAACGGATGGGCAGACCGAGAGGGTTAATAGAACCATGGAAGACATGCTTCGCATGTGTGTCTTGGATTTCGGAAAGCAATGGGAGGACCACCTTTATTTAGTGGAGTTCGCATACAACAACAGCTACCAAGCAAGTATTCAGATGGCGCCTTTCGAGGCCCTTTATGGTAGAAGATGTCACACGCCGTTGTCTTGGTTAGAAACGGGCGAGTCGAAGTTGTATAAGCGATCGGAAGTGGATGATGCTACTTCTTTGGTGAGAACCATTCAGGAGAGGTTACTCATCGCTCAGGACCGGCAAGCAAAGTACTATAATGCCAAGCACAGGAACGTGGAGTTCGCTGTGGGTGATTATGTGTACCTAAAGATCAAGCCGTTCAAGGGTGTCTCGCGGGTGCGACGATTGAAAAAGCTAAGCCCGAGGTACCTTGGACTGTTTGAGGTTCTGGAGCGAGTTGGAGAAGCGGCCTATAGGTTGAAGCTTTCTGTGGAGCTAAGTGGTTTACACGATGTATTCCACATTTCGGTGCTTCGGAAGGCGGTGCCAGAGCCTACGCAAGTGATCGCGGTGGATCAAGTGCCGGTGGATAGTGGGCTAACGACAAAGGTAAAGCTCGTGCGGATTGAGGACTCGGAGGTCAAGCGGCTACGCAATAAAGAGATCAGGATGGTCAAGGTCCGATGGGACAATTGCGGTCGTGAGGAGCTCTCCTGGGAGCGAGAGCAGACTATGCTTGACGAGTATCCGGAGTTGTTCCGCTCAGGTACAAATGTTGTTTTTGTATATCTTTCCTTTATGTAATTTCGTGGGCGAAATTCTTTTAAGAGGGGGAGAGTTGTAACGCCCCGAAACTCAAAGGAGCAAAGGGGGACGTTTTGGGCCAGTTTTGGTTTCTGGCTGACGGCACACGGCCTGGGACACGGGCGTGTCCCAGGGCGTGTCAAGTATGTGCCGACACTTAGTCGCGAAGTCGTCGAGTTACACTCGACGATTCGTCGAGAAAGGGCACACGGCCTGCGACACGGGCGTGTCGCAGGGCGTGTCGACCCGTGTCGACACTTAGCCGTGAAATCGTCGAGTTATTCTCGACGATTCGTCGAGATTGGGCACACGGCCTGCGACACGGGCGTGTCGCAGGGCGTGTCGACCCGTGTCGACGATCGTCAAGGTGAAATCGTCGAGATTCACTCGACGATCGTCGAGACAAGGCACACGGCCTAGGACACGGGCGTGTCCAAGGCCGTGTCATCCAGTCGTCGTTCTCCCCTCGACGAAATGTCCCGTGTACACGGCCTGGGGGCCCAGGCGTGTCAATGTGACACGGGCAAGGACACGGGCGTGTCCTAGAACCCGTGCAGTGCTCGGGTTGGAAACGGGGGAAAAATCATGGGGTACACGGCCGGCTACACGGCCGTGTCAGCTGGAACACGGGCGTGTCAGCTCGAACACGGGCGTGTTCGATACCCGTGTGCGTGTTCAGAAGATTCGATTTTGACGGCGAATGCGGCACACGGCCCTGGACACGGGCGTGTGCCAGGCCGTGTTCGGTCCAGATTGGGCATTTCAGCCCCGAATCAAAGCCGCTCGTTTTCTTAGGTTGAGATCCGACGGCTGGGGATGGTTCCTGGGAGGATATACACGGGTTTGACTTAAGAAAAATCCATTTTCCTTCACTTGATCATCTCTCCAAACCCTTGGAGAAAGAGGAAAGCTATTGGAGGAAGAAGAGCTAGATCCGCCATTGGAGGAGCTTCGGAGCTCCGAATCGCAAGCCGACTCCGGATCCACGGAGGCAACGCAAGCGCGGTGATTTCTATCCGATTACATTTCGATGGCGCCAAAGAGGAACGCAAGGGTAACGATCCTCACTTGTGAGCATGATAGCTCTCTTTCTTAGCATAGGAAGCCCTCTCTCGCGAGTTTGCGAAGAGTTGGAGGCGTTCCTTCGGGTAGATATGTAAAGTCCCCGTTGTTTAGCGTCCGTATGCGAGAACGGACATAGGCATTTTGGTTGAAGCCTACCCGGACATGTTAGTCCGGATCGGTGATGTTGCATTGCATAAGGCCGGAGAAGACTCCGTGCTATTTGGTGTTTTCGGGTTTTCTACGCGGTAGATTGCAGCAGGGAGCCTTGGGGACTAACCCAAAGGTGCACCCGGAAAACTGGGCGGACACGAGGTCTTGCCAACTTGGTGGCTTGGAAGCCAACTTGAACATAACCGGGTTATGTGACTTGTGGTGAAAATGGGACTCGGTAGAAGTTTGACCTGCGCATATGGTTTAAATTACCGTTGCGGGCGCATATGGTTTAAATTACCGTTGCGTTGTGAGCACGGGTTAGATGGAACCGTACCCACTCTATGTCGTTCGGATTAGGGCCGTTGGCATAGATGAGGGTCTTCGGCGGTCTATGATTTTAATTACCGTGACCCATGCCAGGAAGACAATCTGCTCATTGTTTGGCCGTCCAAGAGAGGATGACGGTGAGTCGGCAGACTTAGACTGCGTTCACCAAGAATGTGCCCTGAGTGCACGGGGTGTGTGGCCGTTGAGCCTCCGCCTGTGATGAAATGACTATATTTATAATGCTCGCTTATGCTAATGAAATGCAGGGAAGGAGCATCGCCGCCCCGAGTTGGGGGCGGGATCGTTATAATTTGGTCAGCATTGCTGACCGTTGCTTTGTTTGCCACCGTGCGGTGGTTTGTTTGCTTGCAGGTGCAGCTGGACCGAGCGGTCAATAGCGGGCTAAAGCCCTTTTTGCGAAGCTGGCCCTCGAAGGCCCAAGTGTAATGTTTTCTATTTTTATTCATGTATGGCCGGCCTGCGTGCCGAGGTTGGTAAATCATGTAACGGACAAGTGAAACTTTTTGTAAGGCCTTAAGGCCAATGTTTGGGTATTTTTGTATACATTCCTAAATGTTGTATTAGTGGACATTCGTGCTCTTATGCTGGGTTCTTGTTTACAACTTATATTAACTGCTTCCGCTAGAATGCTCTGTGTAGGACGTTGAGATTGGTTGGTTGGTTTCCATAAGTAACCACCCGGTCTGTCTGTGGTATATGGCGTCGGGCCCCGGCCGGACCTACTGCTATATGTTATGCGACGGATAGGGGGTGTTACACCCAGTCAGGGGGAGATGTTTTATGAAGAAGTTCCAATTCCTCCTTATACAATAGCACCAATAGATTCTGAGATGTCTGATGATTCAGCAGAAGCAGCCCCTCCAGCAGAAATAATTGATCTAGATTCTGATATAGACATAGCTAACACAATTATAACTGAAATAATTACTGTTGGTGATTACATTATAAATCCCACAGTTAATCTAGATTCTTTACTAGATTCATTCAATTTTGTTTACAGAAATATTCTCCCTAATTTTTCTTATCAGCAATCTAGTGCCTTAGTCCCCTATACTTCTCCAATAAGCCCTACAGTTGCTAGGCAACTCAAGGCCAGTTTTGTAGCTCCAGTGATCACAGAAGAACATATGATTGAGAATGTTCTTGAACCAGTATCAACCCCTAAGGCTATTTCTCCTCCAAAGGCTATCTCCCCTCCTACCTATAAGATGGATGATAGTCCTTTACTAGACTTGGATGATATTATCCTTGCTGACATAGAAGAAGAGAATAAATCAGTTTCTGAAACTATTATTGCTCCACCAGAAGTAATAGAACTTCCAGTACAGCCTCAGGATGAAAAGCAGATATCTACAGATATTCTGAAGGCAATTGATGCTCTCTATGACAATCCTCAAGGATTATCTGATGAATAAGATGATGATGATGATTCTGATGAATCTGACAGTTCAAAGGCTAAGAAGAAAGTTGTTAAGAAGAGAAAAGTTGTTCCTAAGGCTGCTCCTAAGCTAAATCCCACCCATGATACTCCCTACTACAAACTGCAGAATATCACTCCTTACCCAGGGATGCCTTCATGGATGTGGCTATCTAAGAATGAGCAAAAATCCAGGAAGAAAAGCAAAAGGTACTCTCCTCCTTCTCAAAGGAATTGGAGAGGTCCTCCTCCTCCTCCTACTGCTACTGGTGCTTCAGGACACATTTCTCAGAGATCTACTTCATATACTAAAACTTATCAAAGACAACCGGACAGATCTTCAAGATCTCAATTTCAAGGAAGCAGTCAGCATAGACATTCTAGCAGTAGCAGACATCAGCAACAACAACAGCAAGCATCTGTAACTGATAAAGCTGAAAAAGATAATAGTCCAAAAAGGCTAGAATCATCACCAATTCCTTTTGTAGATCCTTGATGAGTCCACATTTTACACTGATTTTTGGACTCATCTGGGGTAGTTTTATCGTCTTAACACTACACTTGAGAGCCTTTATTGCTTATATGTGCTTATGTACCTATTTCACGATTAAGTGCACTGTAGGCCCGTTTCTGTGTGCTTTCTGTGTTTTTATATTGTTGTTATTCTTTAGCCCTATCTCGGGGATGTGGTGTGCATATTTTGGTGGCCTATCTGCCCCTTCTGCTGGTACAGTGGTCGTGTGCGTGCTCCGTAACCGCTCGGGAGACACCGACGTTGCAGGAATACTGCGCACGACCACTGGACTTATTGCGCACGACCACTGGTCGTGCGCCACTGATCGTGCGCATTACATTCCCTTTTTCCTAATACTGTCTCGGTAATCGCACGAGCACTGGCCGTAGTGCGCACGACCACTGGTCGTGCGCCACTGCTCGTGCGCATATATGTTGATGCTTCTTGTCCAGGCTGCAGGTCTATTTGGAAAAGTCGCACGATCTTCGACCTACAGTGCGCACAACCACTGGTCCTGCGCCACTGATCGTGCGCACTGCTTCTGCTGCCTCTGTATTTAAGGCCCTGCTCCGCGATTTAGGTCAACTCCTGTCATTTGCTGCGATCGGAGAGTGCGCGGGAATCGCCATTTCACTTCTCCAGCTGCTCCATCACCTCCACCTTCGTCGGGAGGCCATTGCCAACTACTCCGAAGCTTTTCAACTCTCCGGCGAAGCCCTCGGCCATTGATGAATTCAACTCCAAGCTTTCCTGTGGAGTTGGTGAAGTAGATAACCTAGAGAACGGACTTAAAGGCCTTCGAGGTGACAGCTCGTTGGTACCGGAAGCCTCCTTGGACTGAGCCCAAAAGCGGATTGACAACTCGCTACTCCGGCCACGACCCGCGGTGGATCTTCACTCTCTTTTGGTTTACTCCTCTTCCCCTTCCTCTGTAGTATGGAATGTTTTGAGCAGTGTAATGAATACTTCCATCCATGAACATCAAGTTTATTTTATAACTAATGGTATGTTAGTCTGTTCTTATGCTTGTAAGTATTGTCTGTGAATGTGCCTCGCTCACCCCACATCCACTTCATTCCCGTGTCTTGTCCGATTGCACTCCACACAAGAACACTACAATCCATTAGCTTCCCTTCCACTCGCACAACTGAAGTTAGGCATCGCGGCCGACAAACCCACTCCACCTTGCGAAGCGGTGCCTTCGACCCGCATAGCTTTTACTAGTTCAGTAGATCAAACATCCACAATCTCCCAAGTCCTCTATTTCCTCTTTTTTCTATTTATAACTCTCATAACGATATTCTCTGTACTGTTGTCATTCTACGCTAATTGCATTCCTCAAGATACCGACACTCGGGGATTTATTCCCATAACTTTATTACTTGTGCGACCGGTGCGCTTGCCGATTTACACGCATCAAGTTTTTGGCGCCGTTGCTGGGGAATGCAACTGTAGAGCGACTCCGGATGACTGGGAATTTCGTTATACGAGTTGTTTTGTTATTTTTGATCCCTTTTCTCTTGTGTTGTTATTCCGTCAGATGGAATTGTTAGTTTTATTCACAGAATCTATGCCAAGTAGTTGTATCCCTTATATTTGAAATCACTGCAATGTGGGCCAATTTCAATATCAATTGCCGTCATTGTGGAGACATCTCTCATGCTAGCGACAGATGCCCTCAGAAGTATAGTAGCCAGGAAATTCATGAATCGACATATCGTCGACATAAGCCGGTTAGCTACCGACCGGCGGAGCCATTGCCGCACTACTTTTATTCAGCTTTAGCACCCGTTGCACCGCCGAAGCCGGCTAAACAGTGCCTTTTTTGTCAAAGCTGGGATCATGCATTGAAGGATTGCGCCGCGTACCTAGCTGAGCTAGCGGTGGATGACGAGCCGGATTTTCGGATTGTCTCCACTTCAACCTTGGGCAACATCCCTTCTGTATCGGGGTATGTACCATTGCCATCTCTATGTTATGGTGAAGACATCCCAGGTATGTGCACCGATACATGTGCTTATCCCCATTCCGACACTGCTATTTATACTCCTGAAGTGCATACTTCACCTAGCATAAAATTTTTTAGTTGTGAAGAGCCATCGCTCAACGTCCTACCGAGCTTCGTGCTTTCACCTTCTTCTTTGCATAGCATTCTTTCTTCTTCTGGCAGTGCTGTTGAGATTGAATCGCAGGTGGAAATTAGCATTTCCCGCGTTCTATTAGATCCAGTTGAGGAGGATGACTCCGTGGCAGAGGTTGCGACCTCCACCCCATGTGAGGATGCCCGAGGCATGGACGAGGCAGATGCAGCTTCAGAACATTCCTGCACTAGCTTAGACAGCTGTTTGGAAGCACCCATAATTCCGCCGACGGGGGATGACTCTGGGATCATCCTCAAGATCGAGGTCCGTTTATGTTATTCTTCTAGTTTATTTCTTGACCCTGCTTTCGTGTCTACTTCCATGCAGGACCACATTGTGGAATTGGCCCAATAAGTACAAGGGCCTGTAACGCGGCCTAGGACTTATTGTAACCAGATGCAGATGGAGTTGGAGCCGATGAGCTTCCCAAGTTACTGTCTGCCCATGCCTGACACTTCCGATATGTATAGGTATACATGTATTGGAGCTTATGTTCTATCTCCGTTCCAGTACCCGCTACCGCAGCGCGACCATGAACCTCTGCATGAGCATTTCTAGTTTCATTCGCCCATCAGTTAGGAAATGCTCAGATTTTGAATAAGTCCTGTTGGGAGACAATAAACCCAACAGATATCTAGGATAGTGTTTCTTTTGTTAAATTTTTGTTTGTTTTTCATTATTTGGGTGTGGTAGCCCAGCTGTGTGATGAGCTCTCTATTGCACCACGTGGTCAGTAGTGTGAAATAAACTGAAAACTCGGGCGTGTGAAAAATTTCACTGCGCACGACCACTGGTCGTGTGCACTACTTATAATCGCACGACCACTGGTCGTGCGCATGCCCGGTTTCTTTTTATTTTTATTTCCAGCCGCTGTCCACTATGCGTGCGCCCTAATCTCCCGCTTGGTCCACTGCGCGTGCATTGTCGGCTCTCATCCTCTTCCGATTCCTCTCCGGTGGTTCGTCTCTCTCTCCTCCGGTAGGATCCCTCAACTTCATATCTCTCTTCCTCACTTTGCTGTAATGGAGCCTAGACGCCGCCCTATAGTAAAGGCCTATCAACGATCCGGTCGTGCTTCAGCAACCCCTGCGCAGATTTTGGGAAGAATGGGAACCTTTGCTAAGGTAGAGCATACTCAATGCTATTATTCCTTGAAGGACAAGCCATTCCTCTCTCAGCGGCTTGTTGACTGGAACGAGCTACGTTCCATTGGGGATGACGGTGCATTAGCAGAGGCCGTGCTCATTCTCTACTCTTTCGATTTTTGGAGCAAGTTATTCGAGTGCGACGAGCTTGGCTTCCGGGAATTGACATTGGAATTCCTTTCCACATTCACTTGGGAGACAACGGCGGACAACCACTATCTCCCCACTTGTTCCTTTCGGATGATGGGAAATGTCTTCACTGTCACACTGCCCGAGCTTGCCATTCATGCAGGCGTCTATTCCGAGGCAGAGGCATCCCAGATTAATTTCCCCGAATTGTGCATTGATTTTCTAGAGGGTGTGACTCCGCTGTCCGCTTGACATTCTCTGACCGGAGGGCACGAGGAGTACGTAGCCCGCCGTGCCAAGTCAACAAAGATTGTCTCCCCCGCTCTCAGGTTTATGCACCATTTGCTTAGTCACTCACTCACCGCTAGGGCCCCGAGCAAGAATGTGGTGGGGTGGCAGGATTTGATCTCATTATTTAGCATGCAGCTGCAGTACCCCCTCCATTTGGGGGATTTGCTGGCCTATTTCTTCCACCACGAAGCCACTTATGGTCTCGCGGGCGCGATCGGGGGTGCTTACTACATTACCCGCATTGACAAAAGTTTGGGAGTTTGGAGCCAGCTACCTTCGATGGTGCAGGTCACTGCCCATCCATGATCTCCAGGGCCAACCTGGTGAGTTGCCATTTGCTATGTGTGGTTGGGAGAAAAGGTGGCCGGAAGTTTATTGTCTGCATGCCTGGTGATGCGCCTGCGGGTAGAGATGAAGGGGAAGATGAAGGAGAGCCGGGTGAATCTTCCGCTATGGGTAGACGGAGTGCAGGAGTGCCACCGCAGCAGAGTCAACAACAACTGAGGCCTCCCATAAAGCATGAGGGGCAATCTAGACGCCATTTCAGCTCAACTCAAGAGCGGGGCGTCCCATATTTGTCCGAGCGCCTTGCTGATCTGGAAGCTTCCCAGGTTTGGATGCCGGATTTTATTTATCAGCAAGCAGTGCGAGGCGGGATGAACATTCAACCACCGCCCACTCGTGTCGCCCCATCAGCACCTGGTCCACGTCCGTCGCCCATCGAGATTCACGACAGTGATAGTGAGGGGGAGTGAGTGGAGCTCACCACAGAGCTAGTCTACCACGCCTTCTGTTTATTTTCTATTGTTTATATTTTCTGAGCAAGACAACTACTATATTTTTGTGAGCGCCCATCTAGGAGCCGACTGTTGTCTTTTTTTTTTTTATGTATCGATATTCTATTTGAACTGCTAATACAGGTATTTGGTCCACCTTAATGACGATAAACAAAAGGGCTTTCGGGAGACAACCCAAGTTGGACCGTTTGGTCCTATACTGTGTTTTGATTTCTTTTTATATATTCATATATTCCTGTTTGCATATTTTGTTTGGCTGGCATCCTTCAATCGCAGGTGCAGGAATATTTGAGGCGCGACAACTTGGCCGCACTTGGACATCTCATTGCACGACTGGTATGCTCAATTTTGAGCATAGGTACTTCCTACCCTAGCTGTTTATCAAATATGACTTGCTGATTTTTACTAGTTGTTGATTTTAAGTCTGGGGGGGGGGGGGGAGCATGCCTGTGGTCACTACACCACACTTTTTGTTGCATACCAGTTTCTTGTTTACTTATTTCTTGCTTTATGTTGCACACACTGAATCACCCACACGAGTGCGCTCTTACCCACGTGCACAACCCGAGTCAAATTTATTGCTTTTGTGTAAACTTTAAAATAGTGGTACTGGCTTAGGATTTCAGGATTGAGTAGTTCGAAACTCATGCAGTGCTCCTAATCGAATACTCATTGTTTGTGTAGAGTTAGGATAGAATTAATTTTTCTTTATGCTCGTAGATTTATTTTTTTCTGCAAACGTAAATATTGTTTGTAATGCTCAAAATCTGAATTTGGGATAATCGAACGATAGTGTATGAATGTGTGTAGCCGCCACTAGACTCGTATTGCTCGAGTCGGGAGGAAGGATCATCTTTCTCGGCGGCTAAGAACTTGCCCTAAGCTACTCTCGAAGCATTGGTGCATGGTTAGTTAAGTGTGAGCATGACGTAGGCCTTCATTTTGGCTAGTTTGAGCCTTGTTTAGCCGTTCCTACCTGTTAACCGTTGCATGCCAAATTTGTGCCTACCCTTCCTTTGATCCAGATCCACTCACTTTCACCAAGGCCTGAAGCTAAACCCACCATCGCAATCAAATGCTTGAGCTGATTTGTATTTACTGTTTTGCCGAGGTTGTGATAAGTGGACATTGTTTTGGGGGGTGCTGAATTTATTCACGTTTTGATTACTCCATTTGGGGATTGCTAGCGCAGAAAAGAAAACAAAATTTACGAAAATAAAAAGCCGATTCACGCAAAAGAGAGAAAAATATGAAAGAATTGCTTTGAGATTTCGATCCCCATCCTCTTTATTGATTTTGGTCGGGTTCAGCCGTGTTCACACCCGGATTTCAAGCTAAGTCTGGGGGCGTGTGCCCCATTCATTTCTAAGTGGCTGTTTTGGTTTGGGTTGTTTTCGCTCGCTTTGGTTGCATAGAGCCTTCATGTTTATCTTTGACTACCAATCCGTCGCCTAAGCCCCATTTCCTCCTACAAGTCCTACTGATTCACGCTTGAGTCTAACCCGCGCCGTGGAGAGAGTGTGAACGTGCAAGCGTATGGTCCCCGACATTGGTGGATTCCTTTGGAGGTGATCCTGAGTCCCGAACTTTGGCAATGCTCAACTTAGTGTCCTGTGTTAGAAAGTAGCGAAAAGGAGAGAACAAGTGGATAAACTTTTGAATAATTGAAATTTTATTATCCAAAAAAGATATCTATTACAAAGGTATGCCCTCCCTTATATAGAATGGAGGAGAGATGAGAGAATACAAAAAAGAGATGTGGGACTAAAATTTACAGGACTAAGCGGACTATACAAAACAAACCGCATAAGCCGCGCGGTTAGACAGCAGGGCTAATCGCACGGCTACCACCAGAGAGGAAAAGAGACTGCCAGGGTAGACCGCCAGACCGCCCGGTCTCCAAGCCGGCTGAGACAAACCGCCAGACCGCGCGGTCTTCAACCCGCCAAGACAAACCGCCAGACCGCCCGGTCACCAACTTCAACACTCCCCCTCAAGCTGGAGCATATATATCGATCATGCCCAGCTTGTCGCAGATGTGGAAAAAGGAAGCGGACACCGGCTTGGTAAAGACATCTGTCAACTCGTTGTTGGAAGTGACAAATGGAGTGCAAATCTGTTTCTTCAATATTTCTTCCCGAATAAAATGACAGTCTACTTCTATGTGTTTTGTTCTCTCATGAAAAACCGGATTTTTGGAAATGTGTATCGCGGCCTTGTTGTCACAGAACATAGGAAGAGGATAGTTGTAAACCTCTCCTAAGTCAAGCATGAGAGCCCGCAACCACTTCAACTCACATGTAGTCGATGCCATGCTGCGATATTCCGCCTCTGCACTAGACCTGGAAATGACAGACTATTTCTTGCTCTTCCAACTCACAAGATTGCCTCCAACAAATGTGCAGAAACCTGAAGTCGATTTGCGGTCCCCTTTGTCATCCGCATAGCTTGAATCAGAGTAAGCTTCAACCCTTAGGTGACCATTCTTCTGAAATAGGAGTCCTTTCCCTGGAGCAGCTTTAATATATTCTAATATCCTCAGAGCAGATTGTAGATGACACTCCCTCGGAGCTTGCATGAACTGACTCACCTTGCCAACAGCATAAGAGATGTCGGGTCTGGTTACCGTGAGATATATGAGCTTGCCCACCAGACGCCGGTATCTCGTAAGATCGGAGAGAAGAGGCGAGTCGTCTGTCCAAGTTTTGTCTTCTCCAGCAGCCATAGGACAACATGCAGGTTTAGCACCAGTCAGTCCTGTCTCTTTTAAAAGATCAAGAGCATACTTCCGTTGGGAAAGGACCATGGAGTTGGGCTTTCTAGAGATTTCAATCCCCAGAAAGTATTTCGGGGAGCCCATATCCTTTGTGACCAGATGTTGACGAAGGTGTTTCTTGGTCATCAATATCCCATCCTGGTCATCGCCAGTAAGAAGAATGTCATCAACATAAACCGCAAGAACAACAAGACCAGAGGCGGTTTTCCGAACAAACAAGGAGTGATCTGCTGAGCTTCTTGTAAAACCAATGGCCGCAACAATGCCACTGAACTTGTCAAACCAGGCACGAGGACTCTGCTTGAGGCCATAGATAGCCTTCTTTAGCCGGCATACCCGTGTCTCCCCCTGAGCAACATACCCAGGAGGTTGCTCCATGTAAACATCCTCCTGCAGATCACCATAGAGGAAGGCATTCTTAACATCTAACTGCGAGATGGGCCAGTCCCGGTTGACAACCACAGAGAGAAGAACCCGAATAGTGCTGAGACGAGCCACGTGAGAGAAAGTGTCAAAGTAATCAATCCCATAAGTTTGGGTAAAACCCTTGGCAACCAGGCGAGCCTTATAACGATCCACACTGCCATCGGGGAGAAACTTCACCACGAATACCCAGCGACAACCAACAACATCTGTGCCGAAAGGAGGAGGAACAAGGGTCCAGGTACCCCTTTCAGTGAGAGTAGCAATCTTCTCATCCATGGCAACTTTCCAATGAGGAATAGTAAGGGCCTCCTGGTAGGAATGGGGGGTGGCAGTGGCCGAGATAGCCAGTGCAAAAGCCCTGCGAGCAGGGGTAAGATGATCGTAGGAAACAACTGCAGCAAGCGGGTGTTGGGTACAGGACCGAACCCCTTTGCGAAGAGCAATCAGGAGATCCAGGTCAGCAGGTGCCTCAGTATCCGGAGTATCCGTGGTGGAGAGAGCTGGCCCGGTAGTAGAGAGAGATGGCAGCGGAGTGGAGGGAGAAAGCGGAGTAGAGGGTGGAGATGAGGAGGATGGGGAAGACGGTGGAGTGGGTGGAGAGGGCGGAACATCATTGGGAGCAGAGGGAATGAATGGGTTGGTATGAGAAGTAGGATCAGGAGGAGTAGAAGAGGAAGCGGGAGAGAAGTAAGATGCATTGACAAAGAAGGTGACATCCGCAGAGACAAATTGCTTGCGGGTAACATGGTCAAAGCAACAATATCCTTTCTGAGTGGGAGAGTAGCCCAGAAAGACACATTTGGTGGCACGTGGTGAGAGTTTATCACGGGTGGTAGCGGGAGAGTGCACAAAAGCGGTGCACCCAAAGATGTGCAGAGGAAGAGGAAAGGGATCCTTGTCCGGATAAAGAATGGAGAAGGGGGTAGCACCGTGAAGAACTGTGGAGGGAAGGAGATTGATGAGATAGCAGGAGAGGAGGACAGCATAGCCCCAATAGGAGCGAGGGACATGCATTTGAGTCATCATAGTGCGAGCGACATCAAGGAGGTTATGGTTTTTGCGTTCCGCCACCCCATTTTGTTGTGAGGTGTAGACACAACTTGTTTGACGAATAACACCATGGTGAATACAAAAGGAGGAGAAGTTATGGCTAAGATACTCCTTAGCATTGTCAGAATGAAGGAGTTTAATAGGCGTATCAAACTGAGTCTTAACCATAGAATAAAAGGAGGTCCAAACAGAGAACAGCTCGGAGCGATCTTTGAGAAGATATACCCACGTACATCGAGAGAAATCATCAATGAAGGTGACAAAATAGGAACTACCCCGACCGATGGTGAGGTGAGGAGCGGGACCCCATATGTCAGAGTGAATGAGGTCGAACGGACGGGAAGAGCCCCGACTTTGCGTTGGTGGGAAGGATGAGCGGTGATGTTTGCCAAGTTGACATGCATCACAGTTTAGAGGAGGATGATGAGGAGGGAGGTGCGGCAGGAGCTGGCGTAGAATTCGGGGAGGAGCATGTCCAAGGCGAAGATGCCATTGGAGAAGATCTATAGAGGAGGAGGAGAAGGCGGATAGAGCAGAAACGTTGTCGAGGAAGTAGAGGCCACCACTCTCAGTCCCGGTAGCAATCGTCCGTTGGGAGTCCGGATCCTGAAAAGCACAAGAGGTAGGGGTGAATATGACAGAACACCGTAGTTGCTTGCATAAAGAAGTAACCGATAATAAATTGCACGGAAACTTGGGCACATAGAGGGTATCAGGCAGGCAGAGAGATGGAGTGACTTGAACCATGCCCATCCCATGGACCGGGGAGGGAGATCCATCAGCAACAATGACCGGGGGCAACTGAGCATGTTTGTCAAGAAGAGAGAAACATTGAGGATTGCCTGTCATATGATTTGTTGCACCAGAGTCGATTAGCCATCTTCCGCGAGTAACAACATGAGCACTACCAGAAGAGGTGACCACGGAGGCGGACAGGCTGGAGGACAGGAAAGCCATGGAAGCAAGAGAGGAGCAAACCGCGACGATAAGAACAAGCCGCGAGAAGAGAAAAGAGCACCAAGCCGGGCGAACAGAAAATAGGTCGCGCGGCTAGGAAGGCCGCTACCAAGAAGCAGAGCAAAGCAGAGGGAAAGAAGTCGCACGACTTGAAAAATTCGGGCGAATAGAGGAGAACAGGTCGCACGGCAAAAGATGAGGCCGGGGCGACTAGCAAGCAGGAGCGGGTAGAAGGCAACAACAAGTAGAGCGCGGCGAATAGAGGAGATCGCGAAAAACGGTTCGCGAAAAAGAAGGGGCAAGCCGCGCGGACAGGTCGCGCGGGCAGACGGAGAATCAAGCCGCGAAAGCAGACTATAGAAACCAGCAAGAAACCACAGTGGATAGAAAAGGAAGAAGCCGCGCGAACACAAGCGGCTAGAAAGTAGTCAAAGGCACAGCGGGGAAGAGGTCGCGCGGACTGAGAAGGCCGAGCGAACAGAAGAGAAGAGAAGAGGAGGCAAGAATCAGCGACTACAACAAGTCGCAGACCGCAAGACAGGTCGCGGAGAGCGGAAAACAAGCCGCGAGAATCAGAGAGCGCACACAATCAGGAGGAAACGACCGTGTGCTCTGATACCATGTTAGAAAGTAGCGAAAAGGAGAGAACAAGCGGATAAACTTTTGAATAATTGAAATTTTATTATCCAAAAAAGATATTTATTACAAAGGTATGCCCTCCCTTATATAGAATGGAGGAGAGATGAGAGAATACAAAAAAGAGATGTGGGACTAAAATTTACAGGACTAAGCGGACTATACAAAACAAACCGCACAAGCCGCGCGGTTAGACAGCAGGGCTAACCGCACGGCTACCACCAGAGAGGAAAAGAGACTGCCAGGGTAGACCGCCAGACCGCCCGGTCTCCAAGCCGGCTGAGACAAACCGCCAGACCGCGCGATCTTCAACCCGCCAAGACAAACCGCCAGACCGCCCGGTCACCAACTTCAACATCCTGCCTACTTTCTTCCTCCACATGATCGCAAGATTCTCCAGAATTCTAATTTTGAGCAATTACAATATTTATTTACGTCTGTCGAATAGTTTAAACTACGTTGTATAATAAAAAGTTTTTCTATTATATCTTCTATACCCATGATATATTTGATTTCTCGTCTTACTTCTTCTTGAAATTTCTGAGCCAGTTAGCTATCTTCTAGTCCACAGAGTAATGATTTGCTCGGGATATGCAAATGGTTAAGTCTGGGGGTGTGATGAGTCCACATTTTACACTGATTTTTGGACTCATCTAGGCTAGTTTTATCGTCTTAACACTACACTTGAGAGCCTTTATTGCTTATATGTGCTTATGTACCTATTTCACGATTAAGTGCACTGTAGACCCGTTTCTGTGTGCTTTATGTGTTTCTATATTGTTGTTATTCTTTAGCCCTATCTCGGGGATGTGGTGTGCACGTTCTGGTGGCCTATTTGCCCCTTCTGCTGGTATAGTGGTTGTGTGCGTGCTCCGGAACCGCCCGGGAGACACCGACGTTGCAGGAATACTGCGCACGACCACTAAACTTATTGCGCACGACCACTGGTCGTGCGCCACTGATCGTGCGCATTACATTCCCTTTTTCCTAATCCTGTCTCGGTAATCGCACGAGCACTGGCCGTAGTGCAGACGACCACTGGTCGTGCGCCACTGCTCGTGCGCATATATGCTGATGCTTCTTGTCCAGGCTGCAGGTCTATTTGGAAAAGTCGCACGATCATCGACCTACAGTGCGCACTACCACTAGTCGTGCGCACTGCTTCTGCTGCCTCTGTATTTAAGGCCCTACTCCGCGATTTAGGTCAACGCCTGTCATTTGCTGCAATCGGAGAGTGCGCGGGAATCGCCATTTCACTTCTCCAGCCGCTCCATCACCTTCACCTTCATCGGGAGGCCATTGCCAACTACTCCGAAGCTTTTCAACTCTCCGGCGAAGCCCTCGGCCATTGATGACTTCAACTCCAAGCTTTCCTGCGGAGTTGGTGAAGTAGATAACCAAGAGAATGGACTTAAAGGCCTTCGAGGTGACAGCTCGTTGGTACCGGAAGCCTCCTTGGACTGAGCCCGGAAGCGGATTGACAACTCGCTACTCCGGTCATGACCCGCGGTGGATCTTCACTCTCTTTTGGTTTACTCCTCTTCCCCTTCCTCTGTAGTATGGAATGTTTTGAGCAGTGTAATGAATACTTCCATCCATGAACATCAAGTTTATTTTATAACTAATGGTATGTTAGTCTCTTCTTATGCTTGTGAGTATTGTCTGTGAATGTGCCTCGCTCACCCCACATCCACTTCATTCCCGTGTCTTGTCCGATTGCACTCCACACAAGAACACTGCAATCCATTAGCTTCCCTTCCACTCGCCCAACTGAAGTTCGGCATCGCGGCCGACAAACCCACTCCACCTTGCGAAGCGGTGCCTTCGACCCGCATAGCTTTTACTAGTTCAGTAGATCAAACATCCACAATCTCCCAAGTCCTCTATTTACTCTTTTTTCTATTTATAACTCTCATAATGATATTCTCTGTACTGTTGTCGTTCTACGCTAATTGCATTCCTCAAGAGACCGACACTCGGGGATTTATTCCCAGAACTTTATTACTTGTGCGACCGGTGCGTTTGCCGATTTACACGCATCAATCCTGAACAAGATACCACTACAAGAATGGCCAGATTTCAAGAATTGGTTGGATTCTCCATGATTAATAAAGCCAAAGCTGAAGGTAGAGATCCTTCTCAGTATTCTACAATGTCAACCTACAAGAAAAAAGAATTAAAAAGGTATGATAAGGCTAACAAGTTTTTCAATGTAGATGATTATATGAATTTACATCCAGAGGCTGTAGTTCCAAGAGCCACTTCTCTCAACATCATTGGAGCAGCTGACATGATAATATCTAAAAGAGAAGCTGCCAATTCCAACAGAGAAATTAAATTCAAACAGCCCTCTGAAAGTTCTGTCAAAGCTGATAAAGAAAAGGCCAAGAAAAACAAGTGAACATTTTGTTTAGTTTTTATTTTTGAACTCTATTTGTTATAACTATCACAAAGCTACAGTTATGTACATATCTGCTAGATACCTTTTAAATTTTCTGCCAGATATTTTAGTTTTGCTTTGTGATTATTTTCTTTTGTTTATATTAGGGATCTCACCCAAATAGGGGGAGATTGTTGGATCCCTAGTTTGGATTTGTGCTAGGTTCACTAATTAGGTTACATTTTGACCTATATTATATAGGCAGGGTCAAGTACTTGAGTCATAGAGTTTAGGCTAAGTCATTAGGTTCAACATTCATGGACCAGCCAGCAGAAGACTTCAGGAGACTCAAGACTTAGACGAATTCAAGTTCAAAATTATCAGTTTGAAATTCTTCGAACTCAGCTCGACGATCGTCGATCTCAGATCTACGAACTCAGAATCAATTCTCTGAGTTGAGCTCGATGATATTCGAGCTCAGATTGATGAAGTTTGGAGTTCAGCTTCAACACATTCTTTCCAGTTTATTTTCGCTGAACTCAGTTCGACAAAGGCAGATTCTTAGCTCGACGAACTTGGTCCGCAGAATTGGCAAGTTATTCGCAGAATGCAGTTCATTGAGTGTAGGTCGACGAACAGGATTTCTCAGCTTGACGAACTTGGATCTTCTATCGACGAAATCTATTCAGAGCTCGACGATTTCTGTCCAGTGCCAGACTTTGAGTTTTTCCTTATTTTTTGTCCTTATTTCATATATTATTTATCAGTAATTTCCTGAGTAATTAATGCACATATTCTCTTGAATATAGCCGTTATTGGAAGCACTAACTATAGTCTTCATCAGGGTTAATTACTTGCTTAATTTATTGGGATAGTTGGGAAACTCATTAAAGATAATATTCTCTAGCCGTATTTCATTCTCCAGGCAATCAATAATCAAAGCATAGAATTCAAAATTCAAAGGAGAATTCAACAGAGAATATAAGAGAGTTTTTACTTTTCAGATTTTAACAGATACACAGAGAATAGACAGAGTATACAGAAATATTCAGAACTCTTCTCTGTGTAGAAAACAACCAGTTTTCTCCTTGTGCTTACTGAAGAATGAAGAAGAACAACAAACAAAGATCGAGAGTCTTCCTCAACTTCTTCTCCAGGAACATTCAAGGACAACAACATTCAATCAGTCAGAAAGTTCCTGGACATTATTTTCAAGAAAAGGCTGAAGACCAACACCCTGAACAAGGCTCCAAGTAATTTTGGAAGGAGCTTTTGACAACAACAATCCACTAGTCTTCTCTGTTGATTAGAGAAAGAGAAGACAACATCACCTCTCTCACCTCCTTCAAAAGTTTATTCTTGGTTATTGGACACCTGATCAAAAGCTCAAAGGGTTGTGAGATCTCCATGGAAATAGATCTTGAGGTGGCAGTCGCCTGATCAAAAACCTACTAGTGGATTCCTACTAGGGTGGTAGAAGAGTGGATATACCTAGTTTGGGGAACCACTATAAAATTCTTATGTCGTCTAGTTGATCATTTTCTGTGTTGTTCTTGCTTTGCTTTGATAGTGAATGAATTAGTTTAAAGATGTCCAAAACACCTAGAGGGGGGGGGGGTGAATAGGTTCAATTCTTTTTATTCAGGCAGATACTGAGAATTACTTGTTAGACAGCCTATGTAATATCTATCACAGCACAGATTACAGCTAAAAACTTACAACACAACATTCACACAGATTTATAGTGGTTCCCCAAGTGATGGGTACATCCACTTTCCCCTCCGCCTATCTAGCAGTATACTAGATTTGGCCTAACTCCCTTCTTCTTTCTCAGATCCTCAGATCTTACAACTAAGAACCCACAATGTTCCTACAACTCAGACTTCAACAAATCCTACACCTCAAATCCTCTCAGAGAATCCTACCTCAGAGTGAGTCCATACTCCTACAACTCAGGCAATCAAGCCCTACCTCAGCCTCTTCCACATGACAACAACTTAGAGAAAAGAATCTCCTTCCTCAGGTACTCAGCCCTACCTCAACCTTTATAGATATAGGCTTACAACTCAGAGAGACAACTCTCCTACACTTAGATCTATATAAGATCCTACAGAAAAATTGATAGAAAGAGAATTAATCCTTCACTCAGGTAGAGAGAGAAAAGGGTGAAGGCTTCTTGAGCAGTTCTGAATTGATCTGACTGCTTGAGATACAACCTGTCTTAGCTTCGTCAAAGCTTCTTGAATCTGAACAAAGTAAGGTTGATCTTCTTGTGAAGTTGGGAAGATCCTCAATCCAGCTTCTTTCTTTTATCAGACTTCGATCTGAATTCTTCTTGCAGACTCGTTCAGAGTCTGCCTTCTTGAAAATGTCAAGTCTCTTTTTATTAGATGTCTCTTTTCAGATTCTCTTTAAAGATGATAGAACAGGTCTTTATATAGATCCGTCTGAGGTTACTGGCTGATCTGGTTCCTAACAGCCTTTTGACAGCTCTGATAGATACAACTGCTTTGTTGGTTATGACATCTGTCAAGTCTCCAGTCATGATATCTGATACTTCATTGAACTTTAACTCAACAACAAAATGTCGAGACAATACTTCAAATGTGTCGACACAAAAAGATCATGTGTCGACACAATCCTTGGTGATGTCAACACTGCTCACATAATGTCAATATAGCTCTTCTTTATCTTCTTGACACAACTTCTGTGGAATGTGTCGACATAAGTCCTATGTGTCGACACAATAACTCCTAGTTTCGACAAAGTTAATGTCAACGGAATTCTGATGTGTGTTGACACAAGTCCTGTGTGTCGACACAATTGTTGTCGACAGAATTCTGGAGTGTGTCGACACAATTGTTGTCGACAAAATTTTTGTGTGTTGACACAAGTCCTGTGTGTCGACAAAATCTGGCTTCTGGTGTCGACACAGCCTTTCCCAAGTGTCGACATAATTTTTCTTAAGTGTCGACACTTGTACTTAGAAACTTTTTCTGCATTTCCTTAACCTGCACATGGAAACTCAACACAGCATCAAATACACATTGATGAATATCATTGAGTTAGGCGAGGCTTCTCCAAATCAGGTACACATTTTCCAATGTACCCAACAATCTCCCCCTATTTGGAGAAGTCATAACCCTTAGTCAATGATATACATCACTTTATAATAAAATATAGATTATGATGTATAAATGCATTATTTAGACATGATAGCCCATAAAAAAACCAGCATATTATATCATCATAATATGATAAAACATAGTGAACATGAATCAGTATTTTGTTAAATTACAAGAATTTGTTAAAACAACAGGTTACATAGATTTTAAAACAAAAGATTACATAGTTATAAAATCCAGTCAATCTATTCTAGGGCTGATCACGCTCCTTGATGACAATGCCTTTGCGAGACTGAATTCTTGCTTGTACATTAGCTTCAGTGTCTTCAGCAGGCTTCTTTCCTTTAAGATCCTTCTTTTTCAGCTCTTCAGCCTTGACCTTTTGCCGTTCCAAATAATGATAAGGCTTTGGAAAGTACATGCTAGGCTCTACAGAGTTAGCAAGTATTTTTCCAGTCGCTTATGATACTTGCTTCATTCTTGTTCAGAGTACCACTTGCCTCTATCATGCATGTTATCTTTAACAGCTTGCCAGGCAGTGAGAATGATGTTTCTGGAGGTGGGACTCCATCTTTCAAAATCAGGCTTTAATTCAGCCTGCTCTCTAAACTTTTTCTTAGAAAGTTGAGATTCTTGCTCTCTCTTCAAGGCTGCTTCAGACATTTCAACTTCTTCAATAAAAAAATTTTGTACCTACTTTGGAGGACTATACATTTGTTGAACTACATATTGAATGCCCTCAAAATCAGCAGGTGGATAAATGATTTGAGCTATTTCCTGCTGAACACCTTCATTTGAAGCCGGGTGAATGCCTGATTTAGCAGTGTTATCATCATCATATAGGGATGGATAACCAAGAGTTGCTCTTATAGCATTAGTGATCCATTTAGCATGATCAGAGACAGCATTGATTAATATCCTCTCCCCCTTTATGACTTCTCTTTCAATATAGTCTCTGAGATCATCCTTTTGAAATCTGATCTGATCAGCTAGATAATTGGTGCCTTCTTTGTAGAATGACCTGAACTTCTGCAGCTGATCAACAATCACTTTCTGAGAGGCTTGGATAGCACTGTGAACATTAGCCAAATCTACTTTTAGTTGTGTATCAAACTCAGACTTGTCTTTAACCATGTTTGTTG
This sequence comes from Platanthera guangdongensis, assembly GCA_039583875.1. Classification (NCBI taxonomy): domain Eukaryota; kingdom Viridiplantae; phylum Streptophyta; class Magnoliopsida; order Asparagales; family Orchidaceae; genus Platanthera; species Platanthera guangdongensis. The sequence continues at coordinate 43,322,949 of CM077164.1, read as the reverse complement.
TGAAAGCAGTAGTATTGTTCTTGAGTTCTGTGACAACAACATTATGAGATTCTGTTAGATTGTCATTCATTCGGATTTGGTTTTCTAGAACATAGCCTGGTTTCACTGCTATGTCATCTATTTGAGTTTTGGCTTCCCTCTGTTGCTTAGCCAGGTAGACAACAACATGACCATCTTTTTGAAAGCATTCGACCATTTCTGCTTTGTGCAGGTTTACTTCAAACCTGATGGATTTGATTTCCTGGGCCAAGGTAGATTGCAGTTCTTTATTACTCTCATCAACATATTTTTTAAGAGCAGTTCTTTGTTCATCCATCTTTACTTACAGTTGCACCAGAAATGAAATTAAGTCTAGTGTTAGAGCTGGTGTTAGGGGGATAGTCTGCAAGGCTTTCTTATAGCATGAGCTCCTTTTCCTTAGTTCCACAAGTTTCCTCTTCTTTGCTCTGGAGGCTTTTTCATCTGCTGGGGATTCAGATGAACTTTCTATATCCACAGTATCTTTTGGACTTGTGGTAATGATGGGCATCTCTTTCTCAGTTCTTGAGTGCTCCTCCTCAGTCCTTGCTCCTTGGATGTCAGGAAAGAACTCCTCTAGAGTTACCTCTTGTTGCATTTGAACTGATGGAATAATAGTCTCTTTCTCAGCAGGTAGACTGTCTGCAAATGCAAAAGTGTCTTCCATGGTAATATCATGTTCAGGTACTTTGTCTTGATTATTCTATTCAACATCAGTCATATGCACATTCAGTGTATCATTTTCAGTATTGGCAGCAACTTGATTGATATCCAGTAGTACCTCAAGTATAGATTGAGTGGCTACTTCACTGTCCAATGAAGCTATGTGGACAAGTGGCTCTTCCTCATGAGCTCCCCCTGAAGGTAATGCCTCTTGTTGAGCTGAAACTTGATGAGGCTCATTAGCTTCCCCTTGATGAGGCTCTTCATGGACTTGTTCTACTGCAGGAATTTGCTCCCCCTGAACCTAACTATCAGTTACATTTTATAGAGCAGGTGATTTTCGAGTCATTTTTGCCCCTTCTTCATCTGAGCTAAAAACAACCTCTTCCTCTGAATCACTGGAAGATTCAGTGGGTTGGTGTGCTGCTTTCTTCTTTTTCTGAATCTATTGTATTTGTTTCTGTGGAGTGGAAACATCCTTTGTTAATACCCTTTCACATCGGGACAGTATTCTTAAGTCCATTTTCCTCATGTGATTAATCTTAGAACCTACAATCAGATTCATTACTTCTGGGATATTCACAACCAGATATAAACTCAGTATTCTGCCCAGATTTGGTTTCTTTATGCTTTCTTTGATCTTGTCAAAAATAACACCAGACCTGTTTGTTTTTACCTTGAATATAATCCTAATCATTAGAGTGAACATACTGGCTGAAATCATATCATGTCCTCCTATTTTATACAGAGTAACCGTTCCTATGATTTTTGATAGGAATTTGCCATGGGAATTCATTCCCTTCCTGTTCATGGAAGATCCAATCTTGGTAGTGGGTTCTAGTCCACACCATTGGAGAGCTTCTCTAGTCATGGAAGATGCTATTTCATTGTCTTCTTTAACTCTGGGAAGTTGAAATGTCTTACACAAAGTGTTCTGGGTGAGTTTGACCTTGGTTCCTTGAACTGATGACTTTATTTTCATGCCCTTTGAATCAATGATGCCTTTGTATAGAATTCAAGAACCTCCTTCTTCCATATCTTAGTAGGTTCTGAGACTATGTACTCCAATCCATTTTCTGTGATTAGGGTAATCACGGCTTTGATTTTTTGTGTTGCACTTTCAAACGCATCGCGAACTAGTTCATAGCCCTCGTTGATGTTCTCGACCAGTTTTGGCTCTATTAGGGATGAGAGAGATTGAGAAAAAGAAGATGAAGGCTTGTTGACACAAAGGTTTGGTCTCGAGAATACAGAGAGTGTAGTCGACAGGGTTTTACTTCCACTTATTTATATGTTTCTAAACAAAGAAGGTCAAAAGGCGGGTTGAAATAAGATTATTGTGTCGACACAGTTGGGATTGTGTCGACACAGACTATTAAAGTCTCGACAGAGAATGTAAAGGTATTTTAATACTATGTATCGACACCATCTGCGATGTGTCAATACAGACAATCTTAAGAGTCTACACTAATTTCTGCGTGTCGACACAGACTACTGTATGTGTCGACATAAATATCTAAGTGTCAGGAGAACTATGTGTCGATACTAAATTCTGAGTGTCAACACAATCTTGTTGATGTGTCGACAAACTTTTCCTTATGTGTCTACACCAACAACTAAGTGTCGACACCCATGTCTTTAAGTGTCGACACAAATATGCTTAGGTAAATTTGTCATACTGTTTTAAGTTTAGCATGCCTAATTCAATTTTAAAATAATTGAATTTAGTTTCATCCAGTGGTTTGGTAAACATGTCAACAATTTGATAATTAGTGTTGACAAATTCTAAGCTAATGTCTTCTTTTTCAACATGATCTCTAATGAAATGAAACCTGATTTCAATATGCTTAGTTCTACCGTGCGAAACAGGATTTTTAGCAATAGATATAACACTAGTAGAATCAAAATATAATGGAATTCTACTTACCTTGATGTTATAGTCTTCAAGTTGATGTTGTATCCATAACAGCTGAGCACAACAACTCCCTGCTGCTACATATTCTGACTCATCAGTGGATATAGCCACACTTGTCTGCTTTTTGCTGCTCCATGACACCAATCTTCCACCTAGAAACTGATATATGTCAGTGGTGCTTTTCCTATCTTCTTTGCATCCTGCAAAGTCTGCATCTGAATAACCAGTTAGTAGAAAATCTCTATTCTTAGGGTACCAAAGGCCAAGATTTGGAGTTCCCTTAAGATATCTCAAAATTCTTTTAACAGCGGTATAATGAGATTCTTTAGGTCTTGCTTGATACCTAGCACAGACACATATAACATACATGATGTCTGGTCTACTAGTAGTTAAGTATAAAAGGGAGTCAATTATCCCTCTATACAAAGACCCATCTACAGGTTTTACTACATCATCTTTGCCTATAGGCATACTTGTCCCCATTGGAGTTTTCATGGTGGAGGCTGACTCCATACCATATTTCTTAATTAACTCATTGATGAACTTAGACTGGGATATGGACAAGCCATCATCAGTCTGTCTAACTTGGAGTCCCAAGAAGAATTTCAGCTCACCCATGCTGTTTATCTCAAACTTCCCTTGCATAAGTTTAACAAACTTTCTACAAAGGTTGTTTTCAGTTGATCCAAAGATAATGTCATCAACATATATCTGGACTAGGATGATCTTGCCTTTTGATTCCCTTAGGAATAGAGTTTTGTCTATTTCCCCCCTTGAGAATTTGTTCTCTATGAGGAATATAGACAGCGTTTCATACCAAGCCCTAGGGGCTTGTTTCAAGTCATATAAAGCTTTCTTAAACCTATAAAAATGATTAGAATAAAGAGGATCTACAAAACCTGAAGGTTGTTCAACATAGACTTCCTCTTTTAAGTCGTCATTCAAAAATGCTGACTTTACATCCATTTGGAATACCTTGAACCCTTGGTAAGCTGCATAGACAAGGAATAGCCTTATTGCTTCCAACCTTGCCACTGAGGCAAATGTTTGATCAAAGTCTATTCCTTCTTCCTGCCCATAGCCTTTTGCGACCAGTCTTGCTTTATTCTAAACTATGATGCCATTTTCATCTAACTTGTTCCTGTAGATCCACTTAGTCCCTATGACATTGTGATTCTTTGATATATGAACCAACTTACAGAATTTACATCTTTCGAATTGATTCAGCTCTTCTTGCATGGCATCAATCCAATTTGGGTCTTGTATGACTTCTTCAAATTTCTTTTGTTATATCTGGGACAGGAAACTTGAGCAAAGGACTGTGTGCTTGTTCTTGCTTCTAGTTTGAACACCATGCCTTGCATCACCAATAATTTGGCATGCTGGATGATCCTATAGATGTCTTATTGCTGGAGGCAATCTATCTACACCATGATTTTCTCCAATCACCTCACCATACTGTACTTCATTGTCTTCTTCATCAGCTTATGTGTCTTGTACTCCACCTGGATAGTATCTGTTGGGTACATTGGTCAAATGTACCTGATTTGAAGAAGCCTCACCTAACTCAATGATATGCATCATAATGTATTTGATGTTTGTTTGAGTTACTTGTGCAGGTTAGGTATTCACTAGACTGAAGCTAAAAGTTTCTAAGTCCATGTGTCGACACCCAGAGGGAAAGTGTCGACACTTGAGAAAGCTTGTGTCGACACCCAGACAAGCAGTGTCGACACTTGGAGTCATTGTGTCGACACATGGGATGAAGAGTCGACACCAGACAGAAAGTGTCGACACTTGGAGCTGTGTCGACACTCAGTAAAGAAGTATGCAGAAAAGCTGTGTTGACACTTAGCAGAAGTGTCGACACCTAGTAGAGCTGTGTCTACACCAGAAAGTGTCGACACTTGGAGCTGTGTCGACACTCAGCAAAAGTCTGCAGAGTCTAAGTAAAAGTGTCGACACTCAACACAATGTGTCGACACTATGCTAAAGAGTCAGTATTTGAAGAAAGTGTCGACACTCAACACAATGTGTCGACACTATGCTGAAGAGTCAGTATTTGAAGAAAGTGTCGACACTCAGCACAATGTGTCGACACACAACCAGAAGAGTCAACACTTGAAGTAAGTGTCGACACTCAGCACAATGTGTCGACACTTAGCTAAAGACTCTACATTTGAAGAAGAAGTGTTGACACAAGGAGCTGTGTCGACACTTAGCAAAGAACAGAAAAATTACAAAATATTCTAAGTACAAGTGTCGACACTAAAGGAATGTGTCGACACTCAGCTGAAGAAACAAAAGTGAAGACTTGTGTCGACACCAAGAAGCAGTGTCGACACTTGACAGTTTCAACACGTGAAGATGTGTCGACACAAAGGAGATGTGTCGACACTTAGAAGAATACAGTTAAAGAATGAAGTACAAGTATTTGTGTCGACACTCAATTTCAGTGTCGACACATGCAGAAGAATCTGTGTCGAGACATACAAGGAATTGTGTCAACACCTTGTAGACTTGTGTCGACACTTACACAACATGTGTCGACACTTAGTCTATAAGTGTCGACACTTAAGAACAGAAAGTCTCGACACTATCTGACAGTTAGAGAATTTCAAGAAGTGACTGGTTGACATGACAGCTGCCGATCCAGCCGGTCTACAGCAACTGTCAGAGAAATCAGAAGTCTGTTATGAACCGGACCAGCCGGTTACCATGAAGGAAGCCTATAAATAGGCATCCATAGTTTACAGAAACAGTTGTGATTGAGAAACAAGAGTTACAGCTTGAGAGAATATTTAAAGTAGTTGATCAGATTAAATCAAGAAGTGATACACAGAGGATCAACACAAGAAGATCTGTCAGTCCAACTGCAGATCTAAGAAGTTGGAGAGAGAGAGCTCCAATCAAGAATTCAGTCTTTGGAACTAAGGCTGAGAAGAAGGATTCAGAAACATCTGGATCTCAAGAAGCAGAGGTCAAGGAACAACTGCAGAAGATTCAGACTAATTCAGTTCTAACTCAAGAAGCTTTGAAGGAAGCTAAGTCAGTTTGGATCTAACTGAGTTCTTCCAAGAACTCTTCAAGAAACTCTCAACTCCTCTCTTATTTTCTGAGTTGTAGAGTTAGCAATTGTATTTCTATTTTAACTTGTAGGATCCATTGGATCTGAGAGAATTGTAAGCCTATATTATAAAGGCTGAGGGTAGGGCTTGATTGCCTGAGTGTAGGAGTTGAAGAACTCTGAGTGTAGGCCTTAATTGGCTGAGTGTAGGCCTGGGTGGCTGAGTGTAGGCCTTGGTGGCTGAGTGTAAGGCTTTGGGCCTGAGGTGTAGGAACCTAGTTGGGTTCTGAGCTAGTGGAGAAGTTTGGCCGAATCTAGTACACTGCTAGATAGGCGAAGGGGGAAAGTGGATGTACCCAAAGATTGGGGAACCACTATAAAATCTTGTGTATTCTGTGCTGTGATTGTGCTGTGTTGTGAATTGCTGTGTTTGCTGTGAGAACTTATTCAGAAATCTGTGTTATAAACTGTTGTGCTGCCAACAAAGTTTTAAAAAGGTTTTGGTCACCTATTCACCCCCCCTCTAGGTGTTTAGGTACCATATCTTTCAAGTGGTATCAGAGCGAGGTTCCTCAAAACAAGGACTAACAGTCTAAGGAGATCCTGTTTGGCAGAAACAGTCTAAGTCAGAAAACAGATTCAAGAAATTCAAGAACTTCAAGAAACATGGGTTCTTATGAGAATCACAAAGAGTTGGGTTCCATGAAGTTACCCATATGCAGGAAGGAGATTTTTGGAATCTGGAAAGAAAGGGTTAGGCTATTTATGGAGGCCTCAGACCCTAGAATCTACATCACAGTCAAAGAGGGGCCCTATGTGCCCATGAAGATCTCAGTATTGGATGCAAATCAGAGGACTCCAAAGGATTTCTCTGAGATGACCAAGGATGAAATTGTCCTAGCCACTATGGACAAAAGGGCACAAAACATAATAGTAAGTGTCATTGATGATGCCACCTTCCAGAACTTAATTCACTGTAAAACAGCAAAAGAGATGTGGGACACTCTCATTGTCTATATGGAAGGTTCTGAAGAAGTAAGGCAAGATAGAAAGTCCTTGCTTAATCAAGAGTATGAGAGCTTTAGGCAAGGAAGAGGAGATAGCATCACTGAATGCTACAAAAAGTTCTATAGAATTGTTAATGAACTCATGTCCTATGGAAGAGAGTTCACTAACTATGAATTGAATGATAAGTTCTTAAGGTCCCTAACCAAAGATTGGGACACTAAGATCTGTGCCATCAGAGAAATGGCAAAGTTGGGAGAAATTCCTCCTCCCACACTGTTTGGAAGTTGTTGTCTTATGAGATGCAGCTGTCAGTGAGAAAAGAGGAAGAAAAATCAACAAGGACTGAGCACAGGGAAAGGACTGTTGCCTTCAAGTCAGAAGTACCTAGAAAGGGCAGGACTAAGTCATCAACTCCTCCTCCAGAGGTAGTTGAATCAGAATCTGATGAGTCTGTTAGCACAAAGTCTACAAGCAGTGAAAGTGATGAAGACTTTGCTGCATTCACCAGACATTTTCAGAAATTCCTGAAGAAGAAACAGTGGAGGTCCAGACCTTCATTTTCCAAAGGGAAAGAAGTACAGTATCAGGAGAAGAAGCCTTCAAAGAAGGACAAGAAAAAGACAAAGACTAGCAAGGCAACTGGGTCTAAGATAGTGTGTTACTGCTGCAATAGACAGGGTCATGTAATTGCAGATTGTCCTGAGAGAAGAAAAGAATCCAGTGACAAAAAGAAGACTCACTTCAAAGGAAAGAAGGAGAAGTCCTTTGTTGCAAAGAATGAGAAGACTCTTTCAGACATTTCTTCTTCAGACACTGAGACAGATGCTGAAGCCTACATAGGGCTATTTGCTGAAGAAGAAGAAGAGTTTATGCAGATCATGGAATCAATCTATGAACAAGAAGAGTGTCAGTGCCAAGGACTGATGGCATTGACTGAAAGTACCAAAATCCTGGAGCAGCCAGGACCTAGTCAGGTACAAAGTCCAACTCAAAGTTCAGATTTCAGTTCTAGTTCAGAGTCAGATTCATCTTCATCAAGTGATGGAAGTGTTTCTGAATCTGAGGGAGATATTCATCAGCTCTTAGATGAATATAAAGTACTGTTGCAAGCCTATAAGAAAAGCAAGTCCCTTGCCAAAAGTCAGGCAAAGGAGATTGCTGATCTCAAGGCAGCTGCAACAGATTTTGAAAAACAGTATGATCAAAAACTGAATGAAGTAGCCAGGCTGAAACACATTACAGTGATTCAGATGGGTACTATTACATTTAAGAATGATCAAATTAAGAGACTGGAGATCAATCTCCAGAAGGAAAAAGAACTTGCTGCCAGGTTTTCAAAACCTAAATCAGTATGCTACCATTAATTGATGAATTTGTTCATCAAAAAGGCAAAGCTGGACTAGGTTTTGTTAGACCTGCAGGGACTGTACAGTCCAAGTTCAAGTCCAAGGGCAAAGCCCCAACATTCAACAAGCCTGCTGTAGTCAAGACAGCAAAGGTTGTACCTAAGCAAAGGTACAACAAGTTTGAATGCTGGTGCTGTGGCAAGGTTGGCCACTTTGCCTTGGATTGTTGGCACAATGCCAGTGCCAAGTTGAGTAGCAAGTTACCTGGTGGAAAGCCAGTAGGTAGCTATGTCAAGTTGCAAACTAACAATCACCAAGGACCCAAGTTTACTTTGGGTTCTAAGGTTCATTAATTTGTTTTGCAGGTGAATCCAAGTGGCCATACCCCAACATGGTACTTGGATAGTGGATGTTCCAGACATATGACTGGAACAAGGGGACTACTGAAGGACTACATTCCAATCAAAAATGGTCCTAAAGTGACCTTTGGTGGTTCTGAAAAAGGAATCATCAAAGGGTTTGGTAACATCTCTTCAAACCTTGTTACCATTACTCAAGTGGCTTATGTTAAAGGGTTGAAACACAACCTCATTAGTATAAGTCAGTTAAGTGATGTAGGGTATGACATCTCATTTGTTAAAAATGGTTGTCATATCAAGAGGTCAAGTGATCAAGAGATCATTTTGACAGGATATAGAAAGAGGAATGTCTACTGTCTAGACATTCATGATTGAGAACAATGGTTCTCCTGTTTGTCTTGTAGCTGATGAGACAGTCTCTCATTGTGTCAAGTGGCACAAGAGGCTAGCTCATCTTAACTACAAGACTATTAGCAAACTCTTTAGCAAAGAGTTAGTGAGGAATGGTCCTCAAGTTAAGTGTGTTAAAGATGGCATTTGCTCAGCTTGTCAAAAGGGCAAGCAGACCAAATCCACCTTTAAAAGCATTGAGAACAAAGATGCTGTGAGGTGTTTATACCTCTTGCATATGGATCTATTTGGTCCAATGCCAGTTCACAGCTTAGGTAGGAAGGTCTACACCTTTGTAGTTGTTGATGACTACTCAAGGTTTTCCTGGGTGTTCTTCTTAAAGCAGAAATCTGAAACACCTAGTGTCTTCTATAGTTTTGTTAAGCAAATTCAGAATGAATTGAACTGTACAGTGGTCAAAATTAGAAGTGACCATGGTACTGAGTTTCAGTCTGAAAGCATGACAAAGCTGTGTGAAGACTATGGGATATTTCAAGAATTCTCTTCACCTAGAACACCTCAGCAAAATGGCATTGCTGAAAGGAAAAATAGGACCTTGATAGAGGCTGGTAGAACCCTATTAAGTGATTCATCACTGCCAGAGTATTTCTGGGCTGAAGCAGTTAACACTGCATGCCATGTGATAAATAGGGCTACCATCACTAAAAGGTTAAATAAGACCCCCTATGAAGTTGTGAAAGGCAGGAAACCAAATTATCCTACTTTAGGATCTTTGGTTGTAAATGCTACATACTTAACAATGGAAAGTCTTACCTAACTAAGTTTGCTGCCAAGTCCCAAGAGGGAGTGTTTGTTGGGTACAGCAATAATAGTAAGGCTTATAGAGTCTACAACTTGACTACACAAGTTGTAGAGGAGTCTGTGCATGTAGTTTTTGATGAGACACAACTAATTAACAATGAGTTGTCTAGCAATGTATGCAGCCCCACAGGTCTTACTAAGAAGATGGACAAGCTAACCATAGAAGATGTACCTGCTGCAAGACAGCAAGTAGAAGAAGATGGCTTATGTCCAGGGGGAGAACTACATGTACCAGGAGCTGAAGAAGTACAAGGAACTCAGCATGATGAAGATGCTGAAGAAGTACAACCAGAAGTAAGGATGCCTCCAGCCAACAGGCATCTAAGAGATCATCCAGTAGAGCTGATTATTGGAGATCCAAGACAAGGTGTTCAGACAAGGAGCAGAAATCAGAATGCTGTAGTATATTCAAGTTTTCTGTCTCAAATAGAACCAAAGAAATTTGAAGAAGCTATACAAGATCCACAGTGGACTGAAGCTATGCAAGAAGAACTTAATCAGTTCAAAAGGTGCAAGGTTTGGGAGCTGGTTCCAAAGCCTAAAGACCACAATGTTATAGGAACTAAGTGGATCTACAGAAATAAGTTAGATGAACAAGGGGTCATCATAAAGAATAAAGCAAGACTGGTTGCAAAAGGATATAGGCAAGAAGAAGGTATTGATTTTGATCAAACCTTTGCCCCAGTAGCCAGACTGGAGGCCATAAGGATGTTCTTGGCCTATGCAACCTATCAAGGATTCAAGGTATACCAAATGGATGTGAAGTCAGCATTCCTAAATGGTAATTTGAAAGAAGAAGTATATGTGGAGCAGCCTTCAGGTTTTGTTGATCCTACTCTTCCACATTATGTCTATAGACTTAGGAAAGCATTATATGGGTTAAAACAAGCACCTAGAGCTTGGTATGAAACCCTATCTAGTTTCCTCATTGAGAACAAGTTCTCAAGGGGGAAAATAGATAAGACTCTATTCCTTAGGGAATCTAGAGGCAAAGTCATACTTGTCCAAATATATGTAGATGACATTATATTTGGGTCTACTGAAAGTAGCCTTTGCAAAAAGTTTGCAAAGCTTATGCAAAGTCAATTTGAGATGAGTAGTATGGGAGAACTGAAGTTTTTCTTGGGTCTCCAAGTTAAACAGACTGAAGTGGTCTATCCATATGTCAGTCCAAGTTCACCCTAGAACTCATAAGGAAGTATGGTATGGATTCATCCAGTACCATGAAGACTCCTATGGGGTCAAGTATGTCTCTAAGCAAGGATGATGCAGGGAAACCTGTAGATGAAACCTTGTATAGAGGGATAGTTGGCTCCCTACTATACTTGACTGCAAGTAGGCCTGACATTATGTATGCTACATGTGTTTGTGCCAGGTATCAAGCCTGCCCCAAAGAGTCTCACTTGACTGCAGTCAAGAGAATCTTGAGATATCTAAAGGGCACTCCCTATCTAGGCCTCTGGTACCCTAGGAATGGAGATTTTGATCTAACAGGCTATTCAGATGCAGACTTTGCAGGATGCAAAGAAGATAGAAAGAGCACTACTGGATCCTGTCAATTCCTAGGTGGAAGACTCATTTCATGGAGCAGTAAAAAGCAGACCAGTGTGGCTATCTCCACAGCTGAGTCAGAATATGTAGCTGCAGGAAGTTGCTGTGCTCAACTTCTGTGGATTCAACATCAGTTAGAAGACTATGGATTTCAGGTAAGTAGAACTCCACTTTACTGTGATTCTACAAGTGCTATTTCAATAGCTAACAATCCTGTATCACATAGTAGAACTAAACATATTGAGATTAAATATCACTTTCTTAGGGAGCATGTAGAAAGAAATGATATTGCACTTGAATATGTTAAAACTGATAATCAGATAGCTGATATGTTTACTAAGCCCTTAGAAGAAGCTAAGTTCAATAGGTTCAAAATTGAACTAGGTATGATAAACTTAGACTAAGTTTACAGAACTAAAATTGGCTAAGTAAAAAGGTGTCGACACATAGACAAGTCTATGTCGACACAGAATAGTAAGTGTCGACACTTCAGGAAAATGGTGTCGACACATCTAGGAAGTTGGTGTCGACACTTCAGAATGTTAGTGTCGACACATGTCGAGTAGGTGTCGACACATCCAATAAGGTGTCGACACTTAAGTTTTACTCAGAATTTTCTAAGTAAAGTCTCGACTACATGTCGAGTAGTGTGGTGTCGACACTTAACCAAGTGTCGACACATAAAATCTGTTGACTAAACTTGTGTCGACACATGTGTGTCGAGACATTATAAGTCAGTGTCGACACTTATTGACAGTGTCGACACATCTTTAGAAATTCATCCCGCCTGTTCGTCTTCAAACCAGAAAGGTATAAATAGGGTTCTGTCTTTGTTTGTCGACACGCTTTCAAAGTTTCGAGACCAAAACTCTTGTGTCGACATTTCTCTCTCTAAAGACTAATTCTCCAAACCCTAATGGCTCCCAAGCTGGAAGAGAACGTTAACGAAGGCTATGAACTGGTGCGTGGCGCATTCGACGACGGTGATCAAGAAATCAAATCGGTGATAACCCTAGTCACCGATTCAGGATTGGAGTTCTTGGTTTCAGAACCAACCAAAATTTGGAAGAAGGAAGTTATTGAATTCCTTACTGGAGCGTCTGTAGATGACTCAGGCTACAGAATCAAATCAAGGGTGCATGGCACCAAGGTCAAGATTTCACCCAAGTCACTGAGAAAGGTACTTCAGCTACCTAAAGTCAGAAGAAGAGAAGTGACAACATCTAAGACCAGGGAAGCACTTACCTGGTGTGGACTAGATCCTAAGCTAAAGATAGGATCAGTATTCAACAGAAGAGGGATGAATACCAAGGAAAGTTTCTGTCAGAAATTGTGGGAAAAGTAATACTCAGTAAGACTGGAGGGCATGACAGGGTGTCAGCCTCCATGTTCAGTGTTATGACCAGAATCATCTTCAATCTCAAAACAGACTGGTCTATGGTTGTATATGAGAAAGTAAAGGAAAGTCTGAAGAAGCCCAATCTGGGCAGGATACTTAGTCTCTACCTGGCTGGTACAATACCAGAGGTAATGAGCTCTGCTGTAGGTAGCAAAATCAACCACATGAGAAGGATGGACATGAGGATCTTCTCCAGGTGGGAAAGGGTGCTGTCAAAGGAATTGACCACCCCTGAGAAACAAGCTTCTAAGAAAGATTCACCCCTACAGAAGAAGAGGAAGATAGCTGCTGTGACTCAGGAGTCCTCCAGCAGCTCAGGTAGTGAAGAACATGTTGTTTTCACTCCTGATAATCATGAGGATGAGGCTGCAGAGAAGTCACCTCAAGAGCCAGCTGACAGCCAGGGGGAGCCTCCAGCTGTAGAACAACCCTCTACACTGGAGAGTGAGCAAGCTACTCTCATTATCCAAGAGGTACTTTCTGACCTCAATACTTTAGATTTTTCTATAATAGATTCTGATTTGTCTGATGTCATCAGCAAACTCAGCAAGCAAACCAAGCACCAGATGTTGTTCTCCAAGACACATCTGCTGTAGTTAATGTACCAGTACATCTCCTGCACAGTCACCCCCAGAATATACAATGGAAGATCTATTTCTGAATTTAGATCAAGAGGATTTTGACATGGACAAGACTGCTGCTGAAGAAGAGAAGGGTGCTGCTGTTGAGGGAGAGAAGGTGCTGCTGTTGAGGGGAGATCTTGGAAGATCAGGAAGAGCCTATTAGGCTAGATACTGAAAAGGCACTTGATGTGCAAGCTGACAAACCCTCAAGCCCTAAGGATAGGGTAAATATAGCAAGTACTTCAGAGTCTGAGGATGATGAAGCTGAGCAAGCTAAGAAGAAGCAGTTCTTTGTATTCAAAAGAAGGAGTCAGAGCTATAAGAAAGCTCTACAAACTGTTGCTCAACACTCCCTAGTCCAACAAGCTCCATCAACTGATTACAGTAGCTTAATGGTAGCAATGCAAGTTAAGCTGGATGAGCAAAGGAGGGCTATAGAGACATATATTGATGAAGGCCACAAGTCTTTACAGTTTGATTTAGCTCAAGATATCAAGTCAATCAGGTTTGAGATGAACCTGAATAAGAAGGAAATGAATGATTGCTTCCACAAGGGTGGAAATGCAGTGGTATTCCTGGCTAAACATCAAGAACAGATCAAAGACAAAGTAGATGATATAGCACTGAAGCAAGGCTATGTGCTGGAGAATCAATTAAGAATGAATGATAATTTAACTGCTCCCACAATGCTATAGTCACTGAACTAAAGAATAAGTCTGCTGAACCATCTACTTCTCTGCTGCTGCCAAGGCTGAATTTGATAAAGCTTTTCAAGAAGAAATTGCTGCTGTCAAGACTGCAATCAAGGATTCCCAGAAGGTCATTTCTGAACAGCTTACCAAGCTTAGACCTTTCTTTAAGGATGGCATAAGGTATTTGGACAGCCAAATCAGGTTCCAGAAAGATGATGTAAGAGACCATGTAGCACAAGAAGTCATAAAGGGGGAGAGGGTGTTAGTCAAAGCTAGCTCTGACCATGCCAAATGGATTTCTAATTCCATCAGAGCTACACTGGGCTATCCTCCCCTGTGTGATGATGACAATGTAGCTGAATCTGGTATTCAAAGTGCATATCTTGGAGGTGAGCAACAGGAAGTAGCTCAGGTGATCTATCCACCTCCAGATTTTGACATGGTTCATGCTGAGATAAGCACAATGTATAGCCCAACTGCTGGCAAGCCAAATGTTATTCTGGAAAAGGTTGTTCAACCTATTACAGCAGCCATGCAAGAGGCTATGGACAAAGAAGAAGAGACAAGGCTGTCAAAGAAGAAGTTCAGGGAACTGGCTGAGCAAAAACCAGATTTTGAACAGTGGAGCCCTACTTCTAGGAACATCATTCTCACAGCCTGGAAAGCAGCCAAGGACAATGCACATGAGAGGAATAAATGGTTCTCAGAAGCAGAATGGAGGAAGCATGAAATCAGGCAGGAAGCCATTGTCCAATATAGAAGGAAGGCTAAGTTAGGAAAGCTACCTCCTACAGCTGTGGAGCCTAGCAAGTACTTTCCTAAGCCCTATCATTATTTTGAAAGGCAGAAAATCAAGGCTGAAGAACTTAAGAAGAAGGACTCCAAAGGAAGAAGGTTGCTGATACTGAGCTGCTGCTGCTGTAAAAGCCAAATACAAGCTGGGAAAGGCATAGTTATAAAAGAACCAGAGCAGAATTAGATTAAGATTAGACTGAAGAATGTTGTAATTGTTACATCTAAATATTTTGTAAATCATTGACAATGTATTGAACACAATGTTTGGACAGTTTTTGATAAATATATTTCATGATTGTTCAGTAGAATGTGTCTAATTCTTGTTGTTCTGTAATGCTGAATGAGTATACATGTGTGCTTTATTACATGTTTAAGTATACCCTGTTGATATATATCTGCTTTACATCATTCTCTAATTTTTAATTATGAGTGATGTATATCATTGACTAAGGGTTATGACTTCTCCAAATAGGGGGAGATTGTTGGGTACATTGGTCAAATGTACCTGATTTGAAGAAGCCTCACCTAACTCAATGATATGCATCATAATGTATTTGATGTTTGTTTGAGTTACTTGTGCAGGTTAGGTATTCACTAGACTGAAGCTAAAAGTTTCTAAGTCCATGTGTCGACACCCAGAGGGAAAGTGTCGACACTTGAGAAAGCTTGTGTCGACACCCAGACAAGCAGTGTCGACACTTGGAGTCATTGTGTCGACACCTGGGATGAAGAGTCGACACCAGACAGAAAGTGTCGACACTTGGAGCTGTGTCGACACTCAGTAAAGAAGTATGCAGAAAAGCTGTGTCGACACTTAGCAGAAGTGTCGACACCTAGAAGAGCTGTGTCTACACCAGAAAGTGTCGACACTTGGAGCTGTGTCGACACTCAGCAAAAGTCTGCAGAGTCTAAGTAAAAGTGTCGACACTCAACACAATGTGTCGACACTATGCTAAAGAGTCAGTATTTGAAGAAAGTGTCGACACTCAACACAATGTGTCGACACTATGCTGAAGAGTCAGTATTTGAAGAAAGTGTCGACACTCAGCACAATGTGTCGACACACAACCAGAAGAGTCAACACTTGAAGTAAGTGTCGACACTCAGCACAATGTGTCGACACTTAGCTAAAGACTCTACACTTGAAGAATGTGTCGACACAAGGAGCTGTGTCGACACTTAGCAAAGAACAGAAAAATTACAAAATATTCTAAGTACAAGTGTCGACACTAAAGGAATGTGTCGACACTCAGCTGAAGAAACAAAAGTGAAGACTTGTGTCGACACCAAGAAGCAGTGTCGACACTTGACAGTTTCAACACGTGAAGATGTGTCGACACAAAGGAGATGTGTCGACACTTAGAAGAATACAGTTAAAGAATGAAGTACAAGTATTTGTGTCGACACTCAATTTCAGTGTCGACACATGCAGAAGAATCTGTGTCGAGACATACAAGGAATTGTGTCGACACCTTGTAGACTTGTGTCGACACTTACACAACATGTGTCGACACTTAGTCTATAAGTGTCGACACTTAAGAACAGAAAGTCTCGACACTATCTGACAGTTAGAGAATTTCAAGAAGTGACTGGTTGACATGACAGCTGCCGATCCAGCCGGTCTACAGCAACTGTCAGAGAAATCAGAAGTTTGTTATGAACCGGACCAGCCGGTTATCATGAAGGAAGCCTATAAATAGGCATCCATAGTTTACAGAAACAGTTGTGATTGAGAAACAAGAGTTACAGCTTGAGAGAATATTTAAAGTAGTTGATCAGATTAAATCAAGAAGTGATACACAGAGGATCAACACAAGAAGATCTGTCAGTCCAACTGCAGATCTAAGAAGTTGGAGAGAGAGAGCTCCAATCAAGAATTCAGTCTTTGGAACTAAGGCTGAGAAGAAGGATTCAGAAACATCTGGATCTCAAGAAGCAGAGGTCAAGGAACAACTGCAGAAGATTCAGACTAATTCAGTTCTAACTCAAGAAGCTTTGAAGGAAGCTAAGTCAGTTTGGATCTAACTGAGTTCTTCCAAGAACTCTTCAAGAAACTCTCAACTCCTCTCTTATTTTCTGAGTTGTAGAGTTAGCAATTGTATTTCTACTTTAACTTGTAGGATCCATTGGATCTGAGAGAATTGTAAGCCTATATTATAAAGGCTGGGGGTAGGGCTTGATTGCCTGAGTGTAGGAGTTGAAGAACTCTGAGGGTAGGCCTTAATTGGCTGAGTGTAGGCCTGGGTGGCTGAGTGTAGGCCTTGGTGGCTGAGTGTAAGGCTTTGGGCCTGAGGTGTAGGAACCTAGTTGGGTTCTGAGCTAGTGGAGAAGTTTGGCCGAATCTAGTACACTGCTAGATAGGCGAAGGGGGAAAGTGGATGTACCCAAAGATTGGGGAACCACTATAAAATCTTGTGTATTCTGTGCTGTGATTGTGCTGTGTTGTGAATTGCTGTGTTTGCTGTGAGAACTTATTCAGAAATCTGTGTTATAAACTGTTGTGCTGCCAACAAAGTTTTAAAAAGGTTTTGGTCACCTATTCACCCCCCCCCCCTCTAGGTGTTTAGGTACCATATCTTTCAGTATCCATCATTTTCTTTATCCTGCCTTGTAGGTTGGTCTTCACTAATGGTAAGCTTGTCCATCTTTTTCTTCAAACCTGTAGAGCTACAAGAGGTACTAGACAACTCACAATTGATTAGCTTAGTTTCATCAATAACTACATGGATAGATTCTTCTATAACTTGAGTAGTCAAGTTGTAGACTATGTATACCCTACTGCTATTGCTGTACCCAACAAATATCCCTTCTTGGGATTTGGCAGCAAATGTGGTTAAATAGTGCTTCCCATTATTAAGAACATAACATTTGCTACCAAAGATTCTAAAATAGGCTAAATTTGGTTTTCTGCCTTTCATAATCTCATAGGGTGTCTTCTTATGGCTTTTGGTGATGGAAGCTCTATTGAGAACATGACAAACAGTGTTTACTACCTAAGCCCAAAAATATTCTGGGAGAGAAGTGTCACTTAGAAGTGTTCTTCCATCCTCAATAAGAGTCCTATTCTTTCTTTCAGTAATCCCATTTTACTGGGGAGTTCTAGGTGAGGAGAACTTTTGATGAATCCCAAGTTCTTCACAAAATCTTGTCATGCAATCAGACTAAAATTCAATCCCATGGTCACTTCTAATTTTGACCACTGAATTGTTAAATTCATTCTGAATTTTCCTAACAAAATTTTGGAAGACAGTAGGGGTTTCTGATTTCTGCCTCAGGAAGAAAACCCATGTAAATCTAGAATAGTCATCCACAACCATAAAGGTATAGACTTTCCTACCTAGACTATGAACTGGCATAGGACCAAATAGATCCATATGAAGAAGGTACAAACACCTCACCGAATCTTTGGTATCAAGAGTATGGAAGGAGGTTTTGGTCTGTTTTCCTTTTTGACAAGCTGAACACACACCCTCCTAGATACACCTGACCTGAGGACCATTCCTCACTAACTCCATACTATAGAGTTGGCCTATTTGCTTGTAGTTCAGGTGAGCTAGCCTCTTATGCCATTTGACACAATGAGAAGCTTTCTCATCTGCAACTAAACAAATAAGAGAGTTCTTATTCTCACAATCAGAGTTGAGACAGTAAACATTCCCTTTTCTATAACCTGACAAGATGACCTCTTGATCACTTGTCCTTCTAATTTGACACCCATTTTTAATAAAAGAGGTGTCATAACCAAGATCACTCAGTTGGCTTATGCTTATTAGGTTATGTTTCAGACCTTTCACATAAGTAACTTGTGTGATTGTGATAGAGCTATTGGAAATGTTACCAAACCCTTTGATGACCCTCTTTTCAGATCCATCAAAGATCACTTTGGGTCCATTCTCTAAGGGAGAGTAGTCCTTCAACATCCTTCTTGTTCCAGTCATGTGACTGGAACATCCACTGTCCAAGTACCATATTAGGGTATTGCCACTTGGACTTACCTGCATCAAATAAAATTACTTAACCTTAGAACCCCAATAATGTTTGGGTTCTAGGTTCAAGTTAGTCTGAAACTTGATAGGTTTTACTGTAGCATTTCTAACAGGTAAGCTGGCATTTTTCCTGACAGTAGTGTTGTGCCAATAATCTATGGCATAACGACCCACTTTGCCACAGCACCAACACTCATATCTATTGTATCTTCTTTTAAGTACAGTCTTAACAGCATTGCTATCAACAGTCCTTAAAACTGTAGGTACAGTGGTCCTTTTATTGAGTGCTGGAGCTGGTGTATCAAACATTGATGATTCATGAAGAACATGGTGTGTTTGTTCATGGGCGCCCTGTTAGCATTTGCACCCTTGTCATTCTGATCACCAAGCTTACTGTGACTATGTGTGATATCATGATCATATCTGTTAGTAGGCTGCACCGCTTTCCTGAAAGAAATAAGGGGTTTGAAGGCCAGTGGCTGAACTGGGGCTTTGCCTTTTCTTTTGGAATTAGCTGCCCTAATTCTTCCCTTGAAGCCTAAACCTGTCTTACCCTTTTGGAGAATGAAGTCATCAATTAAAGATAAAACTGATTTTGGATTTGAGAATTTAGCCACAAGATCCTTCTCTCTCTGAAGTTTGACTTCCAGACTCTTTATTTGATCATTTTTGAATGTAATTGTACCCATCTGAATAACTGTTATGTTTTTTAGTTTGGCAACTTCATTCAACTTCAGATCCAACATTTTTTTTTGAATCTGATGCAGCAAGTTTAAGGGATGCAATTTCCTTAGCCTGGTTTTTGATAAGGTTTCTGCTTATCTTAAGTGTTTGCAATAGGTCACCATACTTATCAATAAGTTGATGAACATTCCCTTCAGATTCAGAACCATCCACATCTCTTGATGCAGATGCTTCTGATTCTGATCCAGTATAATAATTTGAATCTGAAGATATGTTGTTTACCTTACTTGGACCAGGCTGATCTTGGAACTGATCTTCCTCAATCAAAGCCATCAGCCCTCTACTATGATGATCTTCAGTCCAATTTATAGAGTACAACATTTGCAAGAACTCTGATTCTACTGAATCCTCTTCAGTAGTGAACAATCCTATATAGGCTTCAGCTTCAGTTTCTTTTAAAGAATCTGATGATGAGGAGTCAGTCCAACTCTTCTCCTTCTTTGCAACAAATAATCTCTCCTTCTTGCCATTATTTTGTTGCTTCTTTTTTATCTTTAGATTCTTTTCTTTTATCAAGACAATCAGCTATGACATGTCCTGGTATGTTGCAATAATAACAAACAATTTTAGAAGAAGTTTGTTTACTGGGATTAGAGCCATACTTGTCATCCTTAGATGTTTTATTCTTCTTGTAATAATCATCCTTGGAGAAGGATGAAGATGGCTTTGTTCTCCATTTCTTCTTCTTAATGAACCTTTGAAACTGCCTTGTGAAGGCAGCAAAGTCTTCATTAGAGTTGTGACTGTTTGAAGTGTTGATGTCAGTTGTTTCAGATTCAACTTCAGTCATTCTCCTGGGAGGAGAAGGTGACTTTCTCCTGCCCTTTCTTATGGCTTCAGACTTAAAGGCAACTGACTTCTCTCTGTATTCAGACTTGTTGCTTTTCTCCTCCTCCTTTGTGACAGTGAGCTGCATCTCATAGGATAATAGTTTTCCAAATAAGGTTGGTGGAGGTGTATCTGTAAGCCTGGTCGCCTCTCTGATGACACATATTTTAGTATCCCAATCCTTGGTGAGTGATCTGAGAAACTTGTCATTTAATTCATAAGTGCTAAAGACTCTTTCATAGGTCATTAGCTCATTAACAATTCTAAAGAATTTTTTATAGCATTCAGCTATGCTATCTGTCTTTGCTTGTCTAAAGCTTTCATATTCTTGATTTAGCATAGACTTCATATCCTATCTCACTTCTTCTGTTCCCTCCATATAGACAATCAAAGTGTCCCACATCTCCTTGGAGTTTTTGCAATGGACTAGATTCTGGAATGTAGAGTCATCTATAGCACTCACAATTATGTTTTGTGCCCTCTTGTCTAAGGTTACAAGGATGATCTCTTGCTTAGTCATTTCTGAATAACTTTTTGGAGTCTTGAGGTTAGCATCAAGAACTGATATGTTCATAGGAACAAATGACACTTCTAGAACTGTGATGTAAATTCTAGAATCAGATGCTTCCATGAACAATCTGACCCTTTCTTTCCATATGCCAAAATTTTCTTTCCTATAGATAGGAAGTTTCATGGATCCAAGTTCATTCTGATTCTCACCTGAACCCATTCTGTCTAACTGATAACTGCCTTGAAGATCAACTCAGACTGTTAAGTCTATTCTTGAGCAACCTCCCTCTGATACCACTTAAAATAATTGGTTTAAAGATGTCCAAAACACCTAGAGGGGGGGGGGGTGAATAGGTTCAATTCTTTTTATTCAGGCAGATAATGAAAATTACTTATTAGATAGCCTATATAATATCTATCACAACACAGATTACAGATAAAAACATACAACACAACATACACACAGATTTATAGTTGTTCCCCAAGTGATGGGTACAACCACTTTCTCCCTCCGTCTATCTAGCACTATACTAGATTCGGCCTAACTCCCTTCTTCATTCTCAGATCCTCAGATCTTACAACTCAGAACCCACAATGGTTCCTACAACTCAGACTTCAGCAAGTCCTACAGCTCAGATCCTCTCAGAGAATCCTACCTCAGAGTGAGTCCACACTCCTACAACTCAGACAATCAAGCCCAACCTCAGCCTCTTCCACAGGCTTACAACTCAGAGAAAAGAATCTCCTACCTCAGACACTCAGCCCTACCTCAGCCTTTATAGATATAGGCTTACAACTCAGAGAGACAGCTCTCCTACACTCAGATATATATAAGATCCTACAGAAAAATTGATAAAAAAATAATTAATCCTTCACCCAGGTAGAGAGAGAAAAGGGTGAAGGCTTCTTGAGCAGTTCTAGATTGATCTGACTGCTTGAGATACAACCTGTCTTAGCTTCTTCAAAGATTCTTGAATCAGAACAAAGTAAGGTTGATCTTCTTGTGAAGTTGGAGAAGATCCTCAATCCAGCTTCTTTCTTTTATCCAGACTTTGATCTGAAATTTTCTTGCAGACTTGTTCAGAGTCTGCCTTTTTGAAAATGTCAAGTCCTTTTTTCTTAGATGTCTCTCTTCAGATTCTCTTTAATGATGATAGAACTGGTCTTTATATAGATCCTTCTGAGGTTACCAGCTGATCCAGTTCCTAACGGCCTTTTGACAGCTCGGACAGATGCAACTGCTTTGTTGGTTGAAACAACTGTCAAGTCTCCAGTCATGATATCTGATACTTCATTGAAATTTAACTCAGCAGCAAAATGTCGAGACAATACCTCATATGTGTCGACACAAAAAGATCATGTGTCGACACAATCCTTGGTGATGTCGACACTGCTCACATAATGTCGACACAGCTCTTCTTTATCTTCTTCACACAGCTTCTGTGAAATGTGTTAACACAAGTCCTGTGTATCGACACAATAACTCCTAGTCTCGACAAAGTTGAGGTCGACAGAATTCTGATGTGTGTCGACACAAGTCCTGTGTGTCGACACAAATACTGTCGACAGAATTCTGGAGTGTGTCGACACAAGTCCTGTGTGTTGACACCATTGTTGTCAACAAAATTTCTGTGTGTCGACACAAGTCCTGTGTGTCGACACAATCTGGCTTCTGGTGTCGACACAACCTTTCCCAAGTGTCGACACAATTCTTCTCAAGTGTCGACACTTGTACTTAAAAACTTTTTCTGCATTTCCTTAACCTGCACATGGAAACTCAACACAATATCAAATACACATTGATGAATATCATTGAGTTAGGTGAGACTTCTCCAAATCAGGTACACATTTTCCAATGTACCCAACAGATAGCTTAGTTTATTGTGATAGAATAGTTTGCTTAGTTTGAATTTCCTGTTATACTATTAAAGTATCACTTATTTTAATACTCTGATATAAATCAAAGTAGCCAGAAATTTTAATTACTCTTTTCACCCCCCCTCTAGAGTAAATCAGGTCTATCACCTATATTGGTATCAGTGGTATACCATATCTTTCACCAACTTCAAGAAGCTTGTTTTAATCCATAAATGGATCTCTACAGCTTGCATATTTTAATGGCTTCACCTGGAGATACAAAACCCTCGGGTTGTGTCATATACACTTCCTCAAGTAGGTTTCCATTTAGGAAAGCTGTTTTGATATCCATCTGCCAGATCTCGTTGTCATAATACGTAACAATAGCAATCAGAATTCTGATGGACTTAACCATAACTATAAGGGAAAAGGTCTCATCATAGTCAACACCATGAATTTGCTTGAAACCCTTAGCCACCAGTAGCCCATTGAATGACTGTACATTCACATCCATATCAGTATTCTTCTTGAAGACCCACTTGTACCCTATGGGTCGTACCCCTTCAAGTCATTCCACCAAGTTCCAAACTTGGTTTTCATACATGAAGTGCATTTCAAATTTCGTGACCTCAAGCCACTTCTCAGAGTTCGGTCCACTCATTGTTAAATTTTCTCAACGTGGTCCGCAAGATAGCCCAAACGCCAAATTAATATCTTCGGAACTACCCAGTTCGCACGTGGAACCTGCGGAAAACCCAAGGACTAGAGGTTGCACCCAACAAACAATGGAAGCACAAGAAGGTCTCTTTTATACATTCACTTCTTTACAGTCCGAGGCATACGTAGCGAGACATGATTTCGCTAGTATTACAGCTGTAAACAGAAAGCACCAAAAAACAAGCCGGGCGGACAACAACGGAGTCCGCCGAGACCGCGAGGTCGCCGAGACCGCTGAGCTCGCCCAAGCTATGCTGCAATCCGCCGAATACCACGGAGTCCGCCGAAGCCGCGAGGCCGCGCGGACACACCGTTATTCGCCTCCTGCTGAACCTGAACTGAGGAACACCCCTACCCGCCTGAAACCGGCGGACAGGTTATTGAAGCTGGCAAAGTTGAAACAGAACTGACAAGCCGCAGAGCGACCTCCTGCTGAGTCCGCAGAGACCGCACACTTCCAAGCACTTGACCGAAGTCACAGCCAAACTCCTGGCTCCTTGAAGTTATCCGCGCGACCTGCACACAGCAAACCGTCAGCCTGAAACAATCCGCGCGGACTGGAAAACACAGACCGCAGCTCCTTGCACACCCCAACTTACTGTTCACTCAAGTTACTTAGGTTACTGTAGATGTGCCAGGGGGGTCCTATTTATAGGCAAGGTGAGGAGTGTGGTCACCGCCCAAGAGATAGCGACACCACCCTCAGTCAGCGCGAATACAAACCACCGTCCGCTGCGTCCTCATGGACTTAGCCGGATACCAAGGAAACCGCCAGGAGCAGGCAACCACTGGCGAACTCTCTCCAGTCCGCTCAAGCGATGCGGACAAGGCATCGGCCCGCAAAGCTCCAACCACCGCAGGACAGCACCCCCTTCAATAGCAGTCCGCACCAACCTGAGGCAGTCCGCAAGACTCACACCTCAATCCGCCACAAGTCCACGACCAAAGGCAGACATCAACAGTCTGCCCGGTCACAGCGGACTTGGCGGATACGGCGGACACCATGAACTTGGCACAATGTGTGACCATCCAAAACCATCAAGGGCCAGTGCGAGCATGGCGGACACAAACTACCATCCGCCAAACACCCTAGCACAGACCTCCACCAGTCCGCGAGCTCCTCGCACTTGTCCACGCAGCAGCTTCCTCCCGGACTCCAAACACCAGTCCGCCAGCCGGTCTCCACAGCAAGACATCTGCTGTAACACCAGAACTTGACAAGGCCTCAGCCAAGCTCTA